>WMED01007180.1:0-17835 GCA_019650415.1 Pipa parva
TTTTTTTCTTTGACAGTGGGTACTGACGTTCGAAATCTTCATCCCCTTGGTCCTCTTTTTCATCTTGCTTGGCCTGAGGCAGAAGAAGCCAACGATTCCAGTGAAGGAAGGTAAGCATATACCTAGATCAAAGGCCAAGTTATATCTAATTATTATTTAATCGTCCATTAAACATTAGAGGGTATAGCTTGTCTGCTCTGCTTTATGAATGGAGAAAACACAGAATGTTAAACCTGATTAGAAAAGAATTATATTTTTCCATTTAAAGGGGAACTAAACCATGGATAACTTGCCTTTGATTTAGTGGGACTTGCTGTTTATATGAATACTGCATTTGGCCCTGTGTATCCTATGGTTGGAGTTATGCACTTCTTCCAACCCCAAGCACTGGGGTTGCAAAACTATAACAATCTTTAAATGTTACCAACACTCTGCCCCACAATAATGAAATATCATTGTACTGGGTTTTTTTTTTTTTTTTTTTTTTTTTTTTTTTTTTTTTTTAAGGAATCTGTGATTGCATAATGAATCCATTGCACCTGTCACCTCAAAACTCTAATAGTAATTTAGGTTGTATTAATGAAATAAACATTTTTGTAAATATATATGTATTTTATAAAAATGTACCTTGACATTATAGCTCCTCCAATCAGATCCCTTAAATCATGATCTAGCAGGGATTTGATTGGAGGAGCTATGTCGATCATTTAGCCCCACCCAACCCGACTCAGATAAGAAAAGTCAGGCTGACAGGGAAGATGACAGAGAGAAATGCTGTATAAATATACATATTTTAAAATACATATATTTATAAAAAAAAAGTATTAGAGTTTTAGGGTAACAGGTTCTTTCATTGTTGACACTTGCTGAAATGTTGTCTTTCACTGCCGTTTAACCTGTCTCTCACACTCCACATAATATTTCAGTAAAGGAACCGAAAGCTTTCAACCGATAGACTTTATGTTCGTCTATTTATAATAATCACTGTTTACCATGATCGCGCCTCTTGAATTTTGTCATTTTTTTTTTTTTTTTGTTTAAATTTTCTAATTAGACAAACCCAAAAAAATAGTTAAATTTAATGATGGAATGTTCTGTATAGGGGCTTGTCACCTTTATCAATATTTCCCTACATCTGATCTATAAAGTAAGTGTGTGTGTGTGTGTGTGTGTGTGTGCGCGTGCGTGTGCTGGTTATTATTCATTCTCTAGTTGACAATAGACGCTTTCCAGCACTGCTGCAATGATGGGATGGTATCTTTCCCTCTTTCTCGCCTTCCACCTACAGTGCTATTTATTTGAGTGTCTGTAAATATCTTCTGGCCTCTCTATTGATTCCAACCCCATAATGAAATCCCTTTTCTTCCCGCTGCACGATTCAGCCCAATCATCCAGAGACGGACCCCCTCCCATCCTCCCTTTTATAAAAAACCTTTAGGCGTCTGTCAGTACATCTCTGGGATATTAAAAAGGCATATATTTTATAATATAGTTTCTTAAGACCGTGACCTATAGAGATGCAGCTGGTAGATGACGGCGAGTAATTTTCTATTTGTAAAAATTACCCAGTGGGCTTTGGATGCGCTACGTTATAGATTGCCAATGCTAATGTATTGCTGCTGTGGAATTTCTGATATTGACATGGGTGAGACAGAACATTGTAACCTTCACAGAAACAAAGCAGCTGTCGCTGTTAACCTACGTTTGTTTAGTTTTCGGGACGATGACATCCTAAATGGATGCTCTTTACCTGGAAACTGACTGGATAAATAGGGGTGCCTGCCAATTTTTATTTTTTTCCATTAAAAAAAAGAGCAATATTGAGAAGAGAGGAAATGTGCTATTGGGGGAAAATGTATTCCCCCTGTTTGTGTTTGCCCACATTAGGGTGTCTGCATGGATAGCAATAGTAAGTGCTCCCCTAGTGGTTATAAATATATCAAGCTGCTCTGTTATAGTCAGAGAGACTGCCTTAGCTCAGATGAACAATATGGTGGCACCTACCCTCATGTGTACCGTTTAAATGTAAATACACGGTAAGAACAATTTTCATGATTATTAGTGAGTAGGTCCCATCTGTTATCCCCTGTACAGTGTTATTGTTTAATAGAATATAAAGTCTATTATCTAATAAAGTAATTGATTATTTGGGTGAGGGGTGTGGCTAGTTAGTGGGTGTGGTTTAAGGCACCAAGCATTCTGTGACTGTAAGCTCCTGCGAGTTCGAGACTATTTGCATCTCTACAAATTTCCCTTCTGTCCGTGAACTTTTTTCCTTCAGGATAAAGCTTTTAAATAGCAGCGTCCTTCACTACACGTTCCAGAGCAGCGGCTGACCTCATTCTCAATTCTGCGCCGCTTCCTTTACGTAAGAACAAGGTGCGCGGATCAGAGCACGGGAGATTGCCCTAGGCAAACTGATGTCCTCTAATTACTTTAACCTTAAGTTGTCCACTAAACTTGTTCTAATTAGAACACCTCTCGGTGTGTGTGTGTATATTTATATATGTGTGTGTGTGCGTGTGTGTGTGTGTGTGTGTGTGCGCGCATTGATTCTCCTGCTGCGTTTTTCCCAGGTGTAATGCAGCTCAGGCGCAATACTCTTCTACACTGCACATGGATTTTGATGCAGGGAAATATGGGGAGGTCAGATTTTGCATTTAGGCCTATACTGGTATTTACAATTCTTTTTTAACCTGCTCTTCTAGCAATATCCATCTATAGCCGCATACCGTGAAAAGCACCTCGATCACACGGGCTTTCATTTTATATGCAGCGCATCCTGGGATAATTCTCTGTGCACAGATAAGTTTCTCTCAGGTTCAAATTTGCATGGGCGCCAGAGTGGGGAAAGGAAGACTTGCAACGGTCCATGGACTCTTCACTCCAGAGGGGCCAGTCAAGAGTAGTCCTAGGCTTCTGATTGGCCCCTCTGTACTTTAGTATCTAATGATGACCACCGCCATCCCTAATATGACAATGCCCACCGTACTACTGCGTTATCACATGACCCTCCCTTAAAACTTTTCTGCAGATATACAGTTGTTTAATTATATGGAATTACAAATCCCATCATCCACAGAGGTGTATGTGAGATATAATTCACATTGGGCAGGTGAATACTGTTTTTTGTTTGTTTTAGCTCTGGTAAATGCGATCAGGTCTGAGGTGGGGAGGGCGTTTATAATTATGAGAATGCAACTACCTGCACAACTGTTTCAAGAGTAAACTGGAGCCATCTTTACTCGTATATCAATGTGTCATTATTTTCTTATAAATGTTTCTATTATTTATTTTAATTTAATTTTTTTTTTTTTCGTCCAACATGATTTTTGTTGTTTTTATTTTTAATTCCTCTTCATCAATGCCTGATCCTACATCGCATGCTACAGTGTGTAAGTCAGCCATTTTGTTTTCACATTTAATTAGTGTATGCCATCCTGGGGAATTTGCTTTTTGCTTTGTCTACCCTCTCTCTCTGTGGGACTGTGTGTCTGTCTTTCTGTCTCTCTACTGTATCCATGTTAAGTAGCTGTTGTGATTTTGATGTGATTCACACTTCATCTGCCTCTCGCTCGAAGATGATGCCAAGCACAACATGATTTTACAAGTTGATTTGTACAGGGGAGACGGAAGGCATTACAATTACTGTGCTAACATATGTCACACGTGCCTGATAACATGTCACTTTCAACAAACAAACACGCAAATGGTTGTAGGGAAATAATAAGTGAATATTCAGCAGTAAACCAGATTCCTCTGCCCTGGTTAAAGGGGAAGTAAAACCCTTTAAATACTTGGATGGTTTCACACCAGAATATTAAATTATATTGACAGTTACAAGATGGTATCCTTTAAATAGGTCAACTGCACTGGGGATAGAGAAGGAAGCAAACTTTCTTTGTTAAAGGAGGAGTATCTGAAAACCCTGAATTTAGATTTTTTTTTTTTTTTATCCTAAGCGGATAAGTTTGGAGAATAAAGAAGACAATTAAAGGACAACTAAAAACAAACCAACAAAAAAAATATATATAAAGTGTCAGTGAAAGGTCACAATGTCTAGGTAACATGGATTAACTGCCTACTCTTTCTACCTCCCCTTGTAATTAATAGGATTTTACACTCTCATTTCTCTCCTGTGTTTACTATGGCATGTTATTTCCTTACGCCACCTGGAATCAAACTGCATTCTGGGATATACCAGGCATATGAACAAGATAATATTACCTTCCTAAAGAATGATAAGGAGCATCAAAGTGTCTGGCACATGGTACAGATTTCAGGGCTTAGATTCTATATAAATCTTGGTTTATTTAACTTCCCCTTTATTTTCTATATTTTTTTTTTTTTAGGACTTAATACCCCACAACTGTTTAATTTTAACTTTTTATGGGGGATCTGCCACAGATACTTTTAATCTTAATCCCAAATTGTCAAAAGGAAAGAAATATTAGTCAGAAAATATCTAGGAGGGAAGTTCACAGACCATAAGAGTTTTAGCTGTTCATTGTGGCCAGTGACTGATTGTGTGCTGATAGATCCAGTTGTTGCTAGCTGGCATCCATTGGACTGAATAACTGGTGTACAATTATAGGATGTCTGTATATGTGATTGGTCAGGTTGGACGTTGGGTTGAGTGATATCTCTGCCTCTCCTATTACTTGTTGGACCTTGTTTTGAAGATTATCCGCTGGACTTTTCATACTCTGGATACACCAGGGGTTTAACAAAACTAATAAATTGTTTAATAATAACTTTTTCTAACATGGAATTTTTTTTTTTTTTTTTTTAACTCTTTCCCTGTTCTTTGTCCATCATCCAACTTTCTCCTTTAACCTCATTGTCCAATGTTCCGCTCTTCTCCGATCCTCTCCTAATCTTCCTCTATTTTTACCCTGTGATCTCTTCTACATTTATATTCTGTTTATTTTAAATTTTCTTTATATTATGGTTTTGCTCCTCCCTCTTGGTCTATCCTTCCATTCCATTGGTCCTGACCTGTGACAGCGTTCTACACTGCTGCCCCGCTGACCTCTGCTGGGATATTACCAGTCATGCAGTCTCTGTGCCCTGATGGGCAGAGGGACGAGTTTGGGTTCCTCCAGTACACCAATTCCACGTGAGTTATAAGCACCAGTTTTATTACCTCTTCACAATGAGTTCTAATAGTGGATATTGCTTTTGTGCACTCAAATTGTGTACCTATTGCATGTCTGTAGACAAAACAGTTGTATTGTCGATTGCAGTTTTATCCACTTCTATTGAACTTGCATGGCCCATTTGCTCAAATCTGATTGAACATTGCATTGTGACTGAGCAATCAGCTGCAAGGGCACTGGATATTATAATCAGCATAGTTGGGGAAGTGTTACAGTAATGCCTTATTAAAGGGGTTTATACAATATACCCAATATTTATGAACTGCTGCTGTTACAATACTATTATTATCAGAAGCAATAGTTCTAGGCTCAAAATGCTATTATTAAATCATAAGGTAGCGATAATGGTGCTTTAACAGATGGGCAGAGGGGGCATTTACCCAGAGTCCACCAATACACCATCCTGTATTACATACCAGGAATCTCTTTACAGAGTCACGCAGCTTTTGGAGAGATTGAATGAGGTGGTGGAAGAGAGTAACTTGTTTGACAGTGACCGGATGGGATTGGGAGAAGAGCTGGAGTCACTGAAACATCACCTGGAGTCATTAAGCAGTGATCCAAACTCACTGGAGAATCACTTTCACAGCCAATCAGGTAACAGGAACCAGAACTCTCATTGGCCAATGTTGGGACTTGTCTGCAGAAAGAGCCAAATATTTCCAAATGTTTAACAAGGGAATTAAGTGTATGTAAAAATTCTTGAAAATTAGGGGGCTCTTCGTTTTTTTGCTGCAATTCATGATATATACAGGTGTATTTAACAATTGGCAAAATTCCAGTAATATTACTAAATAATAATTATAATAATGTTAATTCCAGCCAGGTTAATTCATTCTGATTTTTTTTCTGCCATGCTTTTTTGGAAATTTTGGCTATAAAATCTACAAATGGTAATGGTATCAATTGTATGGGGGTGATACCCAAATTTACCTATCCGCTCCTGTGCCAACACCTGAAACTCAGACTCAAAATTCTAGCCGTGTTCTGGCAATCTCCTCACGGATAGCCAAGTGCCAGCTAAAACGGAATTGATTATATTCCCACCCAAACCTGGTCCCGCTCCTACCTATTCCATTCTAGTGGATGGTGTGATTATCAACCCTGTAACCTCTGTATGTTGTTTTGGGGTGACTTTTGACTCTGCTCTTTCCTTCTCTAATCACATCTCTTCCACTGCTAAAACCTGTTGATTTTTTTTTTTTTTTTTTTTTTCACAATATTGCCAAGATCTGCCCATTTTCTCTCGCTCCACTGCTAACAGCTGTAAGCAAGTCTTTTGGAAAAGTGATAGATGGAGTATATATGCCATGGAGACTCCGGTCAGCAGTGGCATAAACTCTGGAAATATTTGTTACTGACAGGGTTAACTGTCAGTGAAGTTTTTCAGACTGGATTTTGGGTCCAGAGTTTAGGAGTGGCTGAAGAGCTTTGGGTGGGAAGGTCACTCCTACATTCCATCTCAGGTTTTCCTAGATGTAGTACACCTGTGGGCAGTAGTTAAATAGACAAGCTTAGCTAGAGAGAAAGAGTCTCTCTCTCAGTGTGTGACTGGAGTGTGGTCAGACAGGAAAAACCACTGAGACTCAAGGTGTGAGATTGGTAACAAGGAAAAATTACGTGTTTGTGGAAAAACTTTGAACAGCGGATGTTATTTGCTTTCTGTTTTTGTTTTGACAAGTTCGGCTTGAATTTCTTTTACCTGTTTTCTGTAAATAAAATACAACAACTTTGGAAAAGACCCATGCTTGCAGTTCATTATTGAACAAGACTACCGCAGCAGACTACACAGCCTTATGTGTGCTCTCGTCCTATCCCACCTGGACTACTGCAACATTCTTCTATCTGGCCTTCTATTCTAAACTCTGCTGCCAGAATTGTCTCCCTCTCTCCTCGGAGGGGACAGCCTTTCTCCCAATCTCTCTCTGCTCTTTGTCTCCCTGTAAGTAAACAAATCATTTACAGTGTTCTCCTTTTGACATTTAACACACTTAACTCTATTGCCCCTCCCTACGTTTCCTCTCTCGTATGCCCGTACATTCCTCATCGTCAACTGCACTTCTCCCAAAGCAACCAGATTTGCATGCCACATACCACTACTGCCTTTTCTTGTCTTAAACCATTTTCTCTCTCTGTTCCTCATATCTGGAATTCTATGCCCCTTTATCTTCGCCAGGAACATTCCCTCTGCACTTTTAAAGCCAAACTGAAATCCTACATTTTGGAGCACTAGCATTTTTATGTATTTATTTGATTTCAGTGATGGCCAACCTGCAGGCCGGATATGGCCCGCGATGTGGTGCTATCTAGCCCATTGCCCGAATTCTGAAATCCAGCATGTTGTGTATAAGTGTGAATTCGCCAGTTAAAGACAGTTGCAATAGACTGTTACTGTCGCAGTCGCGTCTTTATTATGAGAAAATTGTCGCAGCTGTTACTTTACTGTAAATTTGTCATGGTCGCAATTTTAAAAGTCACGACTTTGAAGTGGTCCGTGACACGCTTGTCACAATTTTATATGAACCCCAGGCCAAAAATGGTTGAGCATCACTGTTTTATTCAATACTTAACCATTTATGCTTAATATTTATATTTATTTATGGACTTGTGTTTCAACACATTGGCACAGCTCTTATTACCTGTCCATCTGTGTATGTAAGTTTTCCTCCCGTTTAGATTGTAAGCTCTACTGGGCAGGACCTCCAACCTCTTGTGTCAACCTCAACATAGCACTTAAAGTGATGTATCCTTGTGATCTTATACTGTATTGTTTAATGCAATTTCCCATGTCTGTATTTTATTTTTATTACTGAACTGTACAGCACTGCGTATATTTGTGGCACTTTATAAATAAAATTATATATACATACATACAGTAGTAGTTTTGGATTTTGAATGAAATTCTTTGTTGTTTAATAAAATTTTGACTTTTTTTTTTTTTTTTTTTCCATAAACCTAAAAAATGGTTGTAAAAATGTAAATATATAAAATAATAATTTTATTCTTTTATTATTTAGTTTATTATATTGTTTTGGGGGTAAATATTAAAATAGGTATTTAAGCAATAGTTCATTAAAAAAAAAAATGAAAATGATTTTGTTTTGTTTTCCCCACGATGCAGGGTTTACGTTAGATTCGGTAGTAAAAGACAGAACTGCTTTTCATGAGTTTTTAAGGAGAAATCTCTCGCTGTCAAGTGATGTGATTGATTTGCTAGCGGGATCTACCATCAACCTGCAGGAGGTATGCGCAGACTTAATATGACTCTGGTAATATACGCTGGCGCTGCTACAAATCATTACTATAATGTAATATTCATGGATAACCTCATTAGTAATTAGAGAATTAAAATAAGTTACTAGTTTATACTCATCGGAGGGGGAAGGGAGTGGGGGAGGGGGGAACTTAATCAGGGATGAAATCTGGTGTCTGTTTCACTGCTTAATTTATTTTTGTGTTTATTAAAAAAATGAATCGAAAAAAGTCAAAATGAACTAAACGCGCACTGAACAAAATGGAGAATAAAGGGAAACTAAGCAGGTGTTCATGGCCCTGATGGACAGAGCAGGCAGTTATTGGCTGTTTACACAGGAGTTTATGTAGCCAAGAGCTTTTTTTGGGGGGAGGGGGGAAATGTATCAAGTGGCGTTAACTTAAAAAAATAAAAACGCAAAATACTTTGCGTCTGTTTATTGGTAAACTTCTCGCTCGCTTGGCCTCCGGTTTATTGGTAAACTTCTCGCTCGCTTGGCCTCTGGTTTATTGGTAAACTTCTCGCTCGCTTGGCCTCCGGTTTATTGGTAAACTTCTCGCTCGCTTGGCCTCCGGTTTATTGGTAAACTTCTCGCTCGCTTGGCCTCCGGTTTATTGGTAAACTTCTCGCTCGCTTGGCCTCCGTTTCTTTCTGCTTAACTCTTTGTTTTCTTTAATGTATTTTTTTTTTTTCTCTGTAATTGTGAATTTTCTCTTTATAAATCTTTCACTCATTAATTTCTTTTTTGGGGCAGGTTTACCGGCTTTTCTTAACTTCTTCAAACTTGTCACCTAAAGACCAAGCGGACACTAGTCACTGGGATCCGGCAACATCTGCAGGGGAAAAGCTCTTTAATCTCCCAGTAAGCAATGGGCTAAACGTGTATATAATTATTTGTCATAGGGTTAAATTAACCCAAATATAAAAGTGATTAGAAAGGACTATATGATTGTCTGGCCTTGTCTCTATCTCTCTGTTAAGCACATTTGGACATGAAACCACAGATATAATTGGTGCTGATGGGATATATGTATTTTTGCCTATATAAACATTTAGGGAGAGCACATACCTTCACCAAAGTCCCACCCTACTTTATTTATGCAAACAAGATCGTTATTTCTGTTTTCCTGCAGGTCATGCTTCCAGGTAAATGGAAATCGCTGAAAGAGGGGTTGATCCACAGAGCACTGAAAGATCCTGTAATACCTGGGCACAAGTTGGCATTTCTTAGACTTCTAACACTGGCACTGGGGCTATCACTGCCCAACACACTCTCGAGTACCTACAATCCCCAGGCAGTGGTTAAGGACTTGGAGGTACAGAATACAAAAATCCCATTCATTCCATTGCACACTGGGAAAAAATTCTATCAATGTATTTACAATGTATCATTTAATTCATGTAGGAAGGCAGACACTGAATATAGGGACTATTTAAGAGGCTGTTCTCTGTCTTGTGAGTAAATTTTGTTAATATTTATTGTTTTGGATCCGTGTAAGGAAATAATTTTCACGCCATCAACCTTGGAATCCCTGACCTGCGATGGAAGCTTAGATGAGCTGAGTAGTATCCTTAAGGTCTCCGAGAGGAAGCGCCCCCTATTGACTCTCTATCATAATATCATTTGTAATGGGAGCAAACGGGAAGAGCGCTTTGAAGAGCTGGCACAGGAGCTTAAGGAGCAGGTGGACATTCCTAAAACGGTCAGCAGGGTATGTACCCCCCCCCCCCTTCCCCCAATGTTACAATATCTGGGAAGAAGGAATTTACCTTATTTGGATCTTTAAAGGGGAACTATTGCTTAATACCTCTTTATATTTTAATATTTATCATCTCTAGATTTTTTTTTTTGTTTGATTTCATTTTTCGGTGTCTTTATTTTTATATGTAGCTTTTGACTGATTCCCCCACCGAAAATGCTACATTCATGATGAGATGGTTTTTCTGGCAGTGCAAGAGTATAAGTCTACCAAAGCAGTGGATGTTACCCTGCCCTCTCCAGCCTGATTGACAGTTCACTTTATGTTTGCATTCAGCACAGTATACTGCTACTTCAAGGACTTATAAATCATGTTATCGTTGTTACATTACAGCTCCATCTGGATGAGGTAAATGCCACCACAACTCAGCGACGCCTGAGATCCCTGCTGGAGGACTTAGTGGAAGTGCAGAAGATTCTGAAAGATGTTGATATTTTGTCTGCGTTGGCTAAACTTCTTCCCAAAGGCGCCTGTGCCAGCAAATCCATATCTCCAACTGTCAACTCCACCATTTGGGGAACCAACCTGACAAATATCTTTAACTCCAGTGCTGAGGCTGAGGAAGCAAAGATCCAAGAGGAAGAGGCTGATAATGAAAACCCAAAGAGCCAGTTCTCTGCCTTTGTCCAACTCTGGGCAGGTCTACAGCCCATCCTCTGTGGCATTAACCGGTGAGACCCGTCATTGGCCAGATCTTTAGGATATAGCAGAATATTATATAATACTGTGTGGTTATCTGTCCCTACGGCTGGTTCCTTTTAAAGTATGATTGGGAAGGACTTTTAGAGTTGGATTCTTGAATCCATTTAAGTAAATCTATCCAGAGTGATCTATAAACCAAGGATTTAAATCACTCTGTAATTTATTAGGTTGTAAAATGCTGGGCGATTAGGACATAATTTATGATTTCTCTTACTACATTATATATCTTCCTAGTGATTGCATATTGATTTAAATGGATGATTAGAGTGCAATGGAAATCTGAATATATTTAAAAGGATAAATGGAGGGACAGGAATCAAATCCCCTTTGAAATTAACAGATATCTTCCCTAAAGTTTCTTTCTTTTTCTTTTTTTGCTCCTCAGCCTTAAGCAGAAGCTTCCATGTTGTGATAGGTTGGAGTTGCAGTTCCGCTTCCATATACTATACAGAGCATGGGAAAGCTGATCCACTTGACTCTTCTCCCAAAACTGTGGAGCATGTAGTTTGGGCCAAATGGCAGCTTTTGCATAGAAATGAAGGGTCTCATTGACTAAAGTCCAAATTCACTTGTCAAATTCATCTCCCTACTATTCAAGTTGCATCGCCAAAATGGTTGTCAACTATCTTCTTCTTATTGACTAAGCTGCAAATTCACTTGTCAAACAAACAGCCAGTGGCGACCGATGTCGCATGCATAGTGTGGCGTAGTCAGGCGGATCGAAGTAGGAGGAGAAGCCATGCCCCCCCCCCCACACACACTAATTCACTAATCTAAAATGGTGAATTTGTTGCAGTACATCTAGAGAAAACAGGAGAAACTGAGCAGTACATCTAGTCACATTTGCACCTTTGTACCCACTCCTCCGCTTAGTCAATGGTAGAAGTACCTGTGTACACGCACACAAAGTGATGTCAAGGGCTCCATAAGTTTATGACTATTGTAGTCGCCCAAATTGGTTGCGTATTTGCCACTTTCCAGACTTTAGTCGATGAGTGAACATAGGGAAGTGGAGAATAGATGCAAATTCATAGCTCTACACGACTATTCGCACCTTCGTCAATAAGGCCCTAAAATCCTCATGTTTTGCAAAGTGTATGGATTTATTTTAATACGGATTTCTTAAATTTTAGCCAATAGTCAATATACAAATAATTTAAAATGACAATATGTTCTTGTTTTGTTGTTTTTGACAATCCAGAGCATTGAGCAGATTTGGAAAAGAATCCTAGCAGAAATTACAAATAAGTGTGAAACAAGAAAAAAAAATGGGTAAATGTAGGGAAAATGTTGAAAACTTGAAAAAAATATTGTAAATTACAGGGGTTTAAAAGGGGCAGCTTCCTGGAGGAGAAACATTGCTGTGATTGGCTGAAATGCCATACTAGGTTTCTGCTGCCTGCTTGTAGGACAATATGAGTCACTGCTCAGAAACAAATTATTTTTTTTTAATATCTGAAATATTAAATGTAATCCAATTTCAAACAAAAGACCTAAAATGATGAATTATTTAACTTGCGTTTAAATTAATAGATTTGTTGAATATATGAATCGTTCATTCTCATGACACTGCTTGTGTTTATATTGTAGAACTATTGAGCCCGAAGCCCTCAAACAAGGAAATATGAGCTCTTTGGGTTTCACCAGCAAGGAACAGAGGAACCTTGGACTCCTTGTGCACCTGATGACTAGTAACCCCAAAATCCTCTATTCTCCTGTGGGTACGGAGGTCGACAAGGTTATCCGGAAGGTGAGTTCAAGTGCCACAAAGCTGTGGATTATGGGAATTGTAGTTTATCAACGTATGCTGTGGTATTATATGTGCACGTTCCATTCCAATAGGGTGAGACAGGGGTAATGCTGTGGGGTGTGCTCATGATTTCTGATGCCTCCCTTAGACTGAAGCACAGACTTACCAACACCTTTATCCATCCAAATGAAAATACTCCCTGCACCTATGTACCAAATTCTGCAGGACTCCATGAAAACTAAATTCTCCTTGGTTGAAAATTCATTTACTTTTCAGTCTCTCCAATACAAATATAACGAACAGAGGCACGGCTTTGATGGTATCTGTCTCTGAACTGCAACTCAGAGCATCTGATGGAGGATGCTGGGAGTTGTAGCTTAGCAATAACTATTGCAGAATGTCTACCCTGTTGATTTTTGCTTAAAAGAATCAGTGGAGTATGAGAAGCCTATGTTCAAATGATACATTTTATATTCCATCATGTTTAAACACATTTGTGTAGCCTTCTCTGTTATACTAGGGATCTACATACAGACCCTATCCCTGTAAATATGGCTCTTTTCCAGTTTATCTGTTTGTTAGAAATATATACTTTGTAAAACCTGAAAAGTCAATCTAGTCTTTTACTACTTTTTTCTCCATGCCTTGATGTACATTCATCATATGCCGTGGTTATTTCACAGCTAGGTAATCTCTGCACCCTGTGGCCGGCCTTTCATTTCTAAAACGATTATCTCCCAAAGAGCATTTGGAGGGAATGACCATTGTGTCTGTGCTGATGTTGTTTGAAATGAGCCCTCGTAGCTTTTGGTGATGGAAACTCTTTGATGTGTAACAAATATACTAAATGAAAGTAGTGTTTTTCTCCCCAGGTTTATATTGTGAAGCTGATGAAACCTGCTTTGATATATCAGGGATCTATTTCTTAGGTCTAGCAGGGAGGCAGTGTCTATCCATGATCTGTTAGTTATGGGTACTACCATTTCTAAGGTAATTTTAGAGGGAGGGGGTCCCTCTTGCTTCCCCATGCTCTGCTGCTTTTGCAGATTTGAGTCCAGTAGCAAATTATTTATTTAATAGGATGCTCTAAAGGTGTTGGGATAGTATGGGTAACCCTTTACCCCAAAGAGAATATTCTGATGGTTGCAAGTCTTGGTCTTGCCATCTCTAATAGGTAATACAGTATATGTATAGAGTTTCCTGTAATGGACACTTGTTTGGTTGCTAAAGTATGTTGCACTCTGTTTCCTATTTCAGGCAAATGAGACCTTTGCGTTTGTGGGAAATGTGACTCATTACGCTTGGATGTGGATGAACATTTCTGCTGAGATCCGCAGTTTGTTGGAAGAAGGAATCTTACAGAGACGCATTGAATGGTTACAGCAGGTATCCTGCAGGGGGCAGTGCTGTGTAAAGTATTACTAAAGATAGGAGTATCAAACATATATTATAATACTATCACTACTAATAATATTACAAACAGCCAATGTTACCCTTTACTCCCCTGCAGTTCACCAGTGATCTGCAGAAACACCCTGAGCTTCTGAACGGCTCTGACAGTGAGCTCCTGCGTAGGGTACTCAGCTCCAACTTCTCCATGCCCAATGCCACTACACTTCTCCAACAGCTGGACACTATAGACAATGCGGCTTGCGGATGGACCCGGTTCATGTCCAAGGTGAGTGGTGGATGAAACTATATATATTTATTTGTTCTTCAACAGTTGGTGTAATCAAAGAGCTCAAGGTAACTGTCTAGAGTCAGTTTAGTAACAACCTCATGGCCCAAACCTAATTATGTGTTCACGTCCAATAATCTTTAATTTCACCAAAAAACCTTTCTTTAGAATTCATAATTCCCTATAAAGAAATTACTTACGAACAACTTTCCTCTCTGCCTCCCCAAGGTTAGTGTGGACATCTTTAAAGGCTTTCCCAATGAAGACAGCATTGTCAACTACACCCTCAACCAGGCCTACCATGATAATGTCACTGTGTTCGCTAGTAAGTTATTTATAAACTGTGTCATAGGCCTCAAAGGCCTTCAAAACTTCAGTCTTAACTTCCCAGCTGGTGCCCTGTATTGACTATTGCTTTCTTCTTCTCCTTTTGTCTTCACCTTCTAGTGCTCTTCTATCATCCGTTTCTTCTCACTCTTCCTTTTCTCTTGCCCCATCTCTCTTTAAATTCTTTATGGGCCCATTTATCTCCAATAGACATGTCTGAAGCATGAGCTTGTGCATCAGCTCTTGTTCAGTTTACTTTTACATAGACTACTTGTCCTACATTAATTACAAGTCAACTTCTTTTTTTAAGGTGTGATCTTCCAGACCCAGAAGGATGGTTCTCTCCCACCACATGTCATGTACAAGATCAGACAAAATTCCAGCTTCACAGAAAAGACCAATGAAATACGGAGAGCCTACTGGAGACCTGGGCCCAACACAGGAGGCCGTTTTTACTTTCTCTACGGCTTTGTCTGGATACAAGGTCATTACCAAATGCTTATTTTGAATATTGGTGGATTTCCATTTGTCAAACCCTGGTATTTTGATTAAAGATCACATGCCTACCCTTGTGTATTCAAAGATGGCAGCATCTTGCTGTGAAAGTGATTTTTACCCAGGGAAAAGATGTTGTATAAATCTCATATTTTATAGCATTTATTGTTGTTTGAGAACAATTCAACTGTGTTTTTTTTTTTTTTTTTTGTTTTGTTTTGTTTTTTTTTCTTTTCCAGATATGATGGACCGAGCAATTATTAATACAGTTGTAGGGCATGATGTGGTAGAACCTGGGAACTATGTGCAAATGTTTCCATATCCGTGCTACACGCGTGATGAGTAAGTATGAGTCTCCATATTAGACTGTTGGGTCCAGTTCCCAAGTATAGGCATTGTTATGGGAGGTAATTTGTGGATATTAAGATTGCTTGACCACTATTGTCTTTGTGTTCTCAAAACCCATTGAGAAGTGTCATTTAACTGAATCATCAGGATTTTAATTTCACTAGTTACATTTTAATTTTTATCTGCAAAGGTGATAGCTGCCCGGCAGCCATGTTTAAAGAGCTCTGATAATGAAGTAAAACTACTTTCTCATATTGATAATGGATATTAACTGGAATATTAAACGATCCTTTTTTTCCTCTTACAGAGGAGACAATTGTTTCCCCCCATTTCTTGGAGCCCATTCAAAAAAAAAAAATTAGCCTAAATTCTAGATATTTTTTCTAAAACATTAACTGTCATTTAATACATTTGTCATCTAATATATTTCAAATAAATGTTGAGTAGAAAACACAGGAATGGACTACTCTGTACAAAGCCTTTGTACAAATTTGTTTACTTTGTATTTAACCAAGCAATAACTTTTGTACAAAGTCGAATCTCAGGAATGGTGAAAGCCATTGTTTTATTGAATAAGAAATTCCGCACGATCCATATTACCATGCCTTCTTCTTTTAGTTTTCTGTTTGTGATCGAGCACATGATGCCCCTCTGTATGGTCATCTCTTGGGTGTACTCTGTGGCCATGATGATTCAGCACATTGTAGCGGAAAAGGAACATCGTTTGAAGGAGGTAATAAGATTGGGATAGAAGCGTCTATATGCAACACTAAGGGGGTAAATCAGCAAGGTGCGAACTCGCCTTGCGATGCTTCGTTTATCCTCGCAAAAATGGTTACGCACTGTCTTCTCTCCTACACGCGCACATCAGTGCACACTTTAAAGGTATTCCAGTCTCCTCGCGACCACTCGAGTCGCCTCGCAAGACTGGAATACCTTTAAAGCATGCACTGATGTGCGCGTGTAGGACAGAAGGCAACGAGTAACCATTTTGCGAGGTGAATCAAAGCATCGCGAGGTGAGTTCGCACCTTGCTGAATTACCCCCTAATGGGTGGTGATATCAAGGGTGAGTGTGTGTTTCTTAAAATATCTCTTTTCTGCTCTTTGTGCGTTACCTGGAAAGGTAGTTTGTCCTCAGTTATCATGTCCTCAATGAATATGTACATTAAAGGACATTAATGGGCGAGCCCAGTGACTCAGTGGTTATTGCATTGCAGCGCTGGATTCTGGGTTCAATTCTACCCTGGACTTCATCTCCATAGAGTTTGTATGTTCTTCCTGCACCTGTGTTTGTTTCCCTGGGGACTCCAGCTTCCACAATCCAAAAACATACTACTGTGTGTGTGACTGAATAGGGAAATTAGATTGTAAGCTTCTTGGAGCAGGAACTGAAGTAAATGATGCATCTCTGTAAAGTGCTGCGTAATATATCGGCACTATATAAATGAATAAATACAAATATGGCCAATGGCAATAGATTCAAGCATCTCTGTGTTGGCATCTCTGCAGGTGATGAAGATGATGGGTTTGAATAACGCAGTGCACTGGGTGGCTTGGTTCATTACGGGCTTTGTGCAGCTTTCCATATCCGTGACTGCGCTGACCGCCATCCTGAAGTATGGCCAAGTCCTCATGCACAGCAATGTCTTCATTATATGGCTTTTCCTTTCGATCTATGCAGTGGCAACCATAATGTTCTGGTGAGTTGGACATAGTCTGCATATGAAGGCTTGAGTGGAGTTAGACTGATGGAGTTAGATCGGCTTTGGATCTGTTTTCCTGAATTCAGGCTTCCAATGTCACATGATTTATTTGTCAAAAAATTATTTTTCAACTTTTTATTATTTATCCTAAAACTGATGTATTCCTGAATCATAGTTGTGCTGCTGTTATCAACACCTGGAGAAACCTTGACCCAAGACAGATTCTTAGTTACATTTAAAGATTGTTATTATTGGAGCAACTTGCACTGTGGTGTGAAAGTGAGTCATTCAGTTTTTATGTGAATGCTGTGCTTGTCCAATAACTTCTCGACCACTTCTCCTTTATGCAGTTTCCTGGTATCTGTATTGTACTCGAAAGCAAAACTTGCATCTGCGTGTGGAGGGATCATCTACTTCCTCAGTTACGTTCCCTATATGTATGTGGCTATCAGGGAGGAGGTGGCCCATGACAAAATCACTGCCTTTGAGAAATGCATCGCTGTGAGTAATGTGTATCCCATATTGGAAATTGTCAGACTTTATTTTAGAATTGATCTGATTTCTACACCATGTTAACCCCTACTTCATATACACATACTAACATAGTTTATAAGGCTGAAAAAAGACACAAGTTCAGCCTATTTTCCTGCAATGTTGA
>WMED01007181.1:0-17835 GCA_019650415.1 Pipa parva
TCCACCTGCCATGCTGCTTACCTGGTTCCAGTGCACAATGACCATGAGGGCTCCCAGCCCTTCCCACTTCCTTTTTTCCCCCACACATCCTTCTTCCTGTAAACCCCCACCTTCTCCTTTCCTTTGCAGTTCCTAGCCCAGTCATGCATGCTCCAGGGGCAGCTTATAAAATGATAGCATGATCTGGGAAATGTCTGCCATCGAAATTACTGTAAAATCCAATGTTGCAATTATTGCTACTATTTCATGGCAAAAGTACTGGAAACCAAAATGCAACAACATGGTAAAGTTGTCCTTTTTAAGATATTAAAACACTAGATAATAATAATAATATATATTATTATAGTATAATATACTATACTATATTACAGTATAGTGGTAAATATACAAAAAAAATGATAATGGTGGCGTTTTCTCTATAAAGCAAATTCATGTAAGCAGATTTCACTGTGCTTCAAGGTGTCTATTTATTATGGATTCACTACAATTGGCCATTGGTGTTATTTACCAGATCAGCTCATTAATCACCAAGCATCAGTCTGCTTCATCACAGCAAAACTACAGTAAACATTGCACAAATGACTTCCCTACAAAGTGGATGAACTGACATGAATTCTGGATAATTAATCTATTCATTTATAGATAAGAACTCTTTAATGAATAGCTCCCACAATTTGCACTTGTTAATGTATAATAGAAAACATGACATTGCTATTAAACTATGATTTCATTTATCCTCCATCGTGAATAATATTATCAAACGTTTAAGAGTCAGTGACAACGTGGCTAACCTAGCAGGTTCGCAACAGATTAAAGATGTCATCAGTTAGTAAAAGTGGAAAGCAATCAGTTTCAAGGATGTCTGATTTAAAGCTAACACTTTTTCAAATTTAGCTACATCATTCCAAACAGTCAGTTTTCATCTTTTGACTGAATTGGTTCCTGAAAATATTAACTGCTATTTGCAATATTTAAACGTTAGAAGCTGATTTAATCTGATTTAGAAGCTCTTGTCATTTCTTTTGTTTCTCTTAATTAAAAATTGTCAAGGCTGGACAATTCCTCCTACTAAATCTACTTTTGATCAAAGTAGATAAAGTAGCTTTGGCTATGGAAACATCTCAGTACATTGTATCTTAGCATATACATCCCAGGATAGGATTGCTTCAGCTGAAGTTGCATCTTAAAACAGCTTTTATGATGTTCTTGTAGAATCAAAGTCCATAAAGACAAATTGAAGAACTGTTATACACCCAATAGCATAATTGCACAATTGCACAAGGCATCTTATAGTATATAAATGAACCTTCTTGGTGAGAAATAGCAAGATGTCTATTATGCAGTCTTGGGGATATCTATTATTCATGGTAACCTGAAGCTCCCTTTAGTTCTATCAGAGTGCATCATCATGGCAAGTCAGATGGAGTCATGGTGTAACTGTAGACAGGGACTGTAACTCAATCCATCAGAGGACATCATAAATATGGGATACGATGTAAGGGCCCTTCTTGCTAGACCGGTCTTTCTGAGTGACAGTGAAAATAAGAAAAGAGAAATGATATGTCTATTCCAATGTGATTTACAAAGAAAACTGACCTAATAAGGTTATTGTGCAATGCTGTAATTATAACAATGTTTCTAACAAAACTGACACGTTATATGCCATATGCATTATTTATAGATGTATTAATACTAAAATATTTGCCCTCTCTAACAAAATATTTAAAGGACTAATTTTAATTTCAGTTTTTTATATTTCCTTCATTTTTTAGGTAGTAATATTAACAATGTTTAGAACAGTCATTCTCCGCCTTTCCAAGGTCACAAGGTGTGCTTATATGGGTGTGCTTATATGGGCGTGCTTATATGGGCGTGCTTATATGGGCGTGCTTATATGGGTGTGCTTATATGGGTGTGCTTATATGGGTGTGCTTATACATCATACAGTTCCCACTATGTTGCTTCAGATATAAATGTGGATAAACTAAGCATTTCTTTTGTTTACAGTAAGAAATAAAAAGCTGGAAGTTCCATGCGCCATGTTAACTACATTTACTGTGCACAGGCAGCAGCTAGGCAATATTTCTATCTACAGTAAGGCGCATTTATCATCTCCTGCTAGCTAGTGCATAGAGTGAGTTCTCGCTATCCAAACAATAAAGAAATCTATATTATTGAAAGTAATGTAAGTTATGATTTCCTCGATACTTGAATGGATAGTGCTGAACAGGACAACTTCACTTTAAAGGACCAGTGTTAGCAAATATTATATCTCACTGGTGAACCTGCCAGAGAGGGCATGTGCACCATTGCAACCACTGCTCTAACAGCTCTCCCAGAGAGCGAGTGCTCCTCTAGTGCAGACCTTTTCTCCACCGCAAAAAATCACAAAGGTAAAACATGACTGGTATTCATTTAGCATACCCAGTTCATTCATATCATGTCTCACAGTAGAATTCTCTAGAAAGGGAAGCCTTACTCTGCTAATTAGACTCCCCAACTGAGGGCAGGACATTAACCAAATCCTCTGGGAGCTGCGTCTACACTCAATCCTGCAGCAACATAGAGCTCTTGATGTTCTACATCTCTGACAAGGCACAACCTATTGTGCCCTATAACATCAGCTAAACCTGAAATTATTTAAAGCTAGGGCCAAGGTATTCTTAAAGGAAATAAATCCTGAGACAGACATTAACTTTGTCTATGGTTTTCTATGGAATTTTTAGATAATGCACATTCATAACATGCCCCAGAAAGCCCAATTTATTAATGATGGCTGTAAGTGGTGATTAGAGGAACAACACAAAGCAACATATCAAGTATTTCATTTTACTACAAGTACTGCATAGAAATAAGTGCCATGCCAATTGAAATAGTGCATTTCCTTTTCTTGTGTTACTGCCCTTTAAGCAGACCCAGCACTAATGATTGAACATGTCTGATGTATTCCGTTCTTCACAGATCAGCTCGGATATAGAATTGTACATGAAGTTAGAATGGGTAAACTGTTTATTAGAGTGTTTGCACACTTAGTTCACTGCTAATTTGTACTAAGTTTTTAAGGTATTAATTGAATTTGCAGGGATTTATTCTGGCCACGCATGATGCTAAAGACCACACTTATTTACTACATTTTTCAGCATTAAATTAACAAGCCAGTTCTTCTGTCTTCATCCAGATCTCAAATCTCTACGTCATCACGTACGCGCATCACGTGGGGACATTTTTGGCCAATGTCACCCCGCAGGAACCCTTATAAAAAGGGTTCCTGCTGGCGCTTCCGGGTGCCTCAGCGGTTCTCAACCCCCGTGGGTCGGTCGTGCCACCCCCGCCGGGGTCGCGACCCACAGGTTGAGAACCGCTGCTCTAGATAGTAGATGGTATGGCACAGGGCCAGTTCTAGCACTGGGCGATGTGGGCGACTGCCCAGGGCGCAATCTATTTGAGGGGTATTGTCACCCACATCTCCCACTGCAAACTAACCTCCTCCAGCATTCCAGCGATGCTCCTCCTCTGAGCGCTGCCCCACAATGAGGTCGCATTCCACTTACCTCATTGTGGAGCGTCACTCAGAGGAGGAGCGTCGCTGGAACGTTGGAGGAGGTGAGTTGGGGACGCCGGGTGGGTGCGGAGGGGTGGTTCAGCCAGGGCGCCCATAGGGCCAGAACCGCCCCTGGTATGGTAAATGCTGTTTTTGGACAATGTGGATAATTATTAGAATGGATATCTTGCTTCCTTGTCTCTTCTAGAAACCAGCATATGCTTCAAATTTATAATATGGATCTTAAAAATATGCATCTGTGAATATTTCATTATGGCCATATCAGCAGTGATTTCTCTATGTTTTACTTGTAAACATTGCTAGCAATAGCAGCTGTGATTGGTCTGTACTTTACCTGTAAACATTGTTAACACTAGCAGCATTGACTATGCTTTAGGTGTTACATTGTTAACAATAGCAGCAGTGCTTGGTCTGTGCTTTAGGCATTACATTGTTAACAATAGCAGCAGTGATTGGTCTGTACTTTACAATAGCAGCAGTGATTGGTCTGTGCTTTACAATAGCAGCATTGATTGGTCTGTGCTTTACAATAGCAGCAGTGATTGGTCTGTGCTTTACAATAGCAGCAGTGATTGGTTTGTGCTTTAGGTGTTACATTGTAAACTGACAATTAAAAAAAAAGTATTGTCATTTACAACAGGCGTCTTTCAAGTGAAAAACAGATAACAGATTAATTCAGAACTGAAGGATTAATAAAATTCAAAAGCAGCTTTTTGTTTGGAAAGTCATTTTTTTTAAATTTCATTTCTCCTTAAATATTTGGAGACTTTTTAATTAAAAGCAGGCAAGTGTATGCTTCAGGAAATAAAATACATAAAAAGAAAAATGTAACACATGTTGGCTGACTGCTTGTATTAGGCTTTGCACTTGAGAAATACAGCAGACACTTTAGTCACTGCCAATCTGCTGCAAAAATAATTATAGTGAAATTATTATTTTTTAAAGAACACAAAATATATACGTGTCCAAAGTTTTTATATTCCAATGTTTTCATTAAAAGTTTTTGTAACTTTGGAACCTATGCCTAATAGACGTGGAACCCTCTAAAAGCAGGGGGAGGTTACATTGGCTTTTGTTGGTAATTCTCAATAGGAGACCTCGGTTTATTAACATGTCTAAATGACTAAATTCAACAAAATTGGTACATGGAAAAAACACACAGCATTTGCTACTTGTTCTGCCCCCAGGTGCCTACAATTTTCATAATCCTCAGTGTAAATGCTCACAGTAAAGACTTTGGGGTCTGTTTATTAAAGTTTGAAAAAGAGCAGTGAATTTGTGCGAAATTCACTAAACAGTGGATTATCTCAGTGAAGAAGTGGTCAGTGTTGAATGCTAATTCACACCTAGTCAAATGTCGTCTCTATGGACGTTTAGTTTAGTAAAT
The DNA here is from genome assembly GCA_019650415.1 of Pipa parva. Classification (NCBI taxonomy): domain Eukaryota; kingdom Metazoa; phylum Chordata; class Amphibia; order Anura; family Pipidae; genus Pipa; species Pipa parva. Next base: position 4,950 of record WMED01007181.1, read on the forward strand.
TCGATCATGCGAAATAAAGAGATGTAAATTATCCACAATTCCCATGAATCTGTTTAAAGGAGAAAATGTTACTCTAACTCAGGGATGGCGAACCTAGAGGGCACGCAGAGACTTCTCTGTTGGCACGCGAGCCGACGCCAAACCCTGCCTTCAGTGCAGGCTGTGGACCCGATCTGATAGTTTTCAGGCTGGATCCGTGGCCTGCACTGAAGAAGCGCACACAAGCAGGGGAGTTCTCCTCCCCTGACGAGTGTGCACTCCTCCCCCGGCGCTGGCGTGATGACGTCACTCACCAGCGTCGGCACTTCGGAGGACGCGCTCATGGGTGACGTCACATGCCAAAAAGGTTCGCCACCCCTGCTCTAACTATATCTTTGCAATACTTTTCTATGAGGTTTCCTTCCATTACAGATCAATATCGACATCTTCAATGGGGAAATATTTTGTACTTAGGCTAAATGACAGGACCATCTCCGCAGGAAATAATGGGTTTATGGCAGCCCAAGGATGGAGAATTCTTTTGGGGGATAAAATAGTTTTTGAACAGTTTGGTAAATAGGAGTAAACAGAAAATTCGTTATATATAGGCCGTTTCTCCTGCATTTACAAATTTATAAACCTGTTCAACTTTAGTAAATGTGCCCCTAATCTAGATTAATGTCAAAATACTAATAAAAAGCAGGATTTATTATTGTGGCAATATTAAAGTTGCCAACATTTCAAGTGTTGTGTACATCTCTTGTTATGTGACAGTATTCCTAGGACATGTTGCCACTTGATTGGTATATTTGCTTTGTCATTTGAATTTACAGTCGCTCTGTACCAGACAGGAGCCCTGCTATCTTCTACGTTAACACTTCGATCCGGCAAAATCAAACTGGTGAATTCAGAGCTGTACATCTTGCCAAATTTCTACTTCAACACATTCTGACGTTTGGTAAATAGCTCAGTTTCACATGCGCACACTTTGCACTTGTTAGTACATGACTATGTTCAGCTGTTGGATTGGTTGCAAATTCACCACATCACAGACATTAACTTAATTTGATGAATACACTGAATTAGGGAAGTGTCAAATGGATTCAAATTTGGACTTTTATGTGTCTGTTCACAATTTGATTAATTACCTGTGTCTCTTTCGGATCTCTTGCTTAAAGTATAGGGATAGACTGGAATGCTTTTAGGGGGTAATTCAGGAATGATCAAACTTACCTTGCAATGCTTCTCACCGCTTCGCCGAGACGGGTACGCACTCCCTGGTCTCCTGCAGGCGGAGATCAGCGAAACTTTTAAAAGTACTTTGGCTCGGTGAGGAACATTGAGTGGTCGTGAGGTACCTTTAAAGTGTTTGCTGATCTCCACTTGCAGGAGACCAGGGAGCGTGTACCCGACTTTGCGAAGTGGTGAGAAGCTTTGCAAGGTATGTTCGATCGTTCCTGAATTACCCCCTTAGTCTTTTAGTACAGTTATTCTGTATGCAGAGCATATTAAGGATACTCACAGTATCTCTACTCATGCTTCCATCAATGTAGTATAGCTCAAAACTTCACCAGAGTAATACAACAGACTGGCCAACTGGCTCTGTCATTGTACAGGGGCTCGATACAATGCCTCACTGCAGAACTATTTGAGAATAAAGATCTTAATAACAATCCTGGGGGGGACTACCCCCTTTGACCATTTAATTGAGCCTCGACTTCCAACCCACTTTGACAATAAAACTGTAGTCTCTTACATAGAGAACCTCTGCGTCAGGCCAATTCGAAATAATGTGCACTAGAGACTTTAAAAATAAGCTATTTACAGATGTCTACAGGTCTGTGATGCTGGTGGAAGGAACTTTGGCCAGCCTGTTATGGATTGCAGGAAAGAAATTCTGCTCTTTGGATAAATAAGATAGGACCAAAACTTGACATATTCCTGGTCTGAGGAAGATTAGCTTGAAGCCATCCTAAAAGGTTCCCCCATATCCCCTAAAAACAATGAAACTCGTACATAGAAAGTGGATAGCTCTAGGATAGATTCTGTAATAAGATCAGATAGTGATAAGGTGGTAAATGGAGTAGTATATGAAATTGTGAGAGATTTGCTGTTGTGTGTTGCACTGTAGTGATGTGCTAGAAGTAGATATAAAAAGCATGTACTCATTCCTCAATACATGTAGCACAAAAATACGTTTTTACCCAAGATTTCCTGACACCAAATTCTGTGACCTACCTGCTCTAATCTTTAAAGGAGATACCACTGCACCCTTAGCTGTGGAAGTCTAAGGTGGCTCTGGCTGAGAATGAATATAAAAGGCTCTATGCAGGGGAATACCTGATGTAGACTGTAAGATCTGCTTTCAGTGAGTACACTAGAAGAGTTGCATAGTTAAAGCTATGGCGTTCACCTTTTATCTAACATATACCTGAAGGTCCATCTGATTATCTGGTTTACCTGATTCCAGGAAGCGAGTGACTTTCCTCCTCTCTTTCACATCACGTCTAAGTGTGCACCTACTCTTTGGCTACCACTTTAGGAGCTAGCTGTGATGCACATGTTTTCATGTCCTGCCAGAACCCTTGTTTCTTTGAGGATATCACCATCATTCTCACAGCGGTACTGTTGAGTGTTAATCATATTGTAAAATCAACTGGTTTCTATCATCTATCACACATTTAAGTGGAAAACTGAAATAATATTAAGCAGGAAATCCCCCTACAAGACCTGTGCTTTGTCAGCCAGTTGGTAATTTTACATTAATAACGGACAGCCTAAAGGAAACCTTAGGTGTCTCATCTAATCTGCAGTTAGGGGAAAACTTTGATAAACTGCAGCTGAAGAACTGCAGAGCACATTGTTACATTTGTGGATTATGGTCCCAACTACAAGAAAGATAACAGCAGCAATAATTCTTCCTGAATGGGGTTTAAAATGAGAATTGCTAGATGGTGAGAGCTATAGTTTCAGAATGTAAGTGGACTTTTTCTGTTTCTGAAAATAAATATATACTGTAGGAGAGGAGTGGAGACATAGTAACAATTTGCTAAAATTGTTATCCAAGTTTAATAACAATTTTGTTTGATTCCATCCACATCGTATTTATATAAAGTTAAAGGCTGGTCTGTGACTAGCTATCCAGCTGCCTATGGTAAGCAATTACACAACTTAAAGTGTAAGTAAACCCTATTTATAATGATTGTCCCATTAAAGTACTGTAAAGTGGAAAAACGATTAATGAAATCCTCACTCACCTTTTCACTCTGCAGCATTTGTTATCCCTCTGTAAAATATTCCTCCTTCCTGTAGAGTATGAGGCCATGCCCCCTACCCTCTCACATTCTCTGTCTTAAAAACAAACACCGTCTGGTCGGAATTCAATGCTGCAGGGCTTGTGTAGTGAAAGGAAAGTATCAGATTTCTAAACATGTCCTAGCAGAATGAGTCATTGTGTGACCTCATTAGGGGGAGGTGACTTCTGGGCACTATACAGGAAATGCAAGTACATAAAAATGCTGAGGAGAAAGGGTGCAGGATTAAGAGTTGAGAACTCAAAAACACAAAATTGTTTTTAGTTTTCAATGTTTTAGTTTATGTTTCTACATTATAAATATAATATATGTATAGTTTGGTCAATAACTTTACTTAAACCTTAAGACTGCCAGGGTCCTCCTCTTTACACTTAAATAGAGAACTCCTGCAGTTCAGAGAGCAGGGGGCTTAGGAACGACCCATCAAAACCTCTGACTCTAATGATCAACACAGCCAGAGGCTAAGTTGTAGATACAGCACAGCAAGGAGGGAGGTCTTAAGTCCCTATAGTGGCGGAACTGTGCTCTCCATTTCAGCATTAAACAAAGAGCTCAGTAAGCTGCAAGCAAAGCCTCCTGCTTAACTGAAAGGGCAGATATAGTTTAAGCCAGGGGTGGGCAATTAATTTTCCATTGGGGCCACATGAGAAACTGGAATGGTGTTAGATGGCCAGAGTAACATAGTTAACATGCTGGCACCTATGGCAATTGGCCACGCCCCCCATTTTCACAGGCTCACACGGGCCGTACAATGCCCAGGTCTGGTTTAAGCATAGCATGGCTGCTATCTAACATGGCAGTCAACCTGTGGCTTTAGTTGCTTTTTAAAAATAAATGCTAATCAATTTACATATCACAAAACACTGCAACTCCTTTCAATTGTATGTAAATGTCAGTGATGTAAAGCGTTGTGAAAAGAGCAAACAGGTTGGCAACTATGTAAGACCTTGCTAAAAATAATTTCTGTACACATATTGAGGAATGAAGGCAGAGGGCCAAGACTTCTTTGAAGGGACACTAAAGGCATATGCTGGATAGCAATGTAAATGATAGCCAGACTGTCGAGTTCTAAATCCACCTAAAAGTGATTTACCTTTATGAAGAATTACCTTCCTGAAGAGCAGCACTTGGGAGAGCTCTACATTTCCACTAGCTTTGCACAGCACTGAGCATGGGGCAGGTCTAACTTGCACATAGGGTAAGATAGGCTAAGAGAGCTGCTACAAATGTCCAGTAAACAACTGCCTCTTAGGAACAGTATGGGAGTGAGGAGTAGCATGGGAGTGAGGTGCAGCATGGGTGCGAGGAGCAGCATGGGAGCGTGGTACGGCTGTGCTGACCAAGAGCTCCCCAGGTGTTCGGTTTTTAAGTGTAGAGAAAATTCTTCAGCAATAAAATTTGTAACAATGTGCTTTTGGGCAGCCAGCCTACAAATTCAGTGTCCCTATAACAATGTTTGTGCAGTGAATATGCTGCAGTATTAGTGCACACAGCCAGTAAATAATTAGCAAGATGCAATAAATATTTCTAGTTTTTTGTAAAGCTTTATAAAAAGGTGCCCGTCCTCTCCACAGCTGAATCTAGATTTCTTCTAATAGTACAAGTATTCAGTGCTCGTTTCCTCTCTAAAGATATATTAGTGAATGGGCATAAAACCATTTGCACCAGTCCAAAATATATTTACATAACGTGTACAAAGAAACTAATTTTATTTGTCCCACATTACAGTTTCAGCTGTAATAATAGAACAATGGTGCTTAATAGCATTCAATGTTGGACAAAGTATGTATTTTAAGGAAATAATGCAGCTATGTAATACTATGACACTTTAATGGCTGGTGACATTTTACTCAATAAGCTTAAAAAGTGTGATGACCAAGTGACAACTGACTACAATTGAAATAAATGTAAAAGTACCTGTAATGTGCACTACTCTCCAGTCACAATACTGGTGATCAAAACAATATAAAATGGTAGTAGTGTCCCCTTTCATGATAATTTATGGATATTACCAGTATTTATTAATGTACAAAGAGAGTTATAGTGGCATTGGCTTCATTAAACAGTGTGAAGATGACATTACATTTCTTAAATACATCTATTTGATGTATTTTGCTTTGCTGCAAGTTTTCACCTCACATTGCTCAGACATAAACTATCACCAGTGCTAAATGGTGAATATTCACAACTGACTTTGCTGCACAATTGGTGAACTAAAGGGAATTGTCACAAAGTCATTTGTTCATGCAGATTCACTCTTTTATAAATTAGCCCCTTAATGACATTTTAAATTCGTTAGCATTTTTTTTTTAACGCTCCAGTTCAACTAGTCTAAAAGAGGGCTATTTACTAAATTCGGATAATATTTCCCTGCTTGATCGATATTGTTGATATTCAAAATGTATGAAGCCCTTCTGCATTTGTTTAAACCTTAAACTATATTTGCCTTATTGAGGGTGTTAAAAACCCATTATAGAGATGGGGCACTAACATTTTTCTACGTTCTTGGTGGAAAAACCAGCGATATCGATAGAAAAGGACTCCATTGAAAGTAATGAAAATTGTAGCAGTATTAACGCATCAATATTTATCAATATCGATAAATTTCATTCAGCTTTACAAAAATTAGGGGAAATTAAAAAGGCAGCAGAAAAAAAATGTCAATACGGGTCAAATGAACTTCCCATAATAAATCCGCTACAATTTCCCCATAGTAAATCCGCTACAATTTCCCCATAGTAAATCCGCTACAATTTCCCCATTGTAAATCCGCTACAATTTCCCCATTGTAAATCCGCTACAATTTCCCCATAGTAAATCCGCTACAATTTCCCCATAGTAAATCCGCTACAATGTCCCCATAGTAAATCCGGTACAATTTCCCCATAGTAAATCCGCTACAATTTCCCCATAGTAAATCCGCTACAATTTCCCCATTGTAAATCCGCTACAATTTCCCCATTGTAAATCCGCTACAATTTCCCCATTGTAAAGTCGCAACAATTTTTTAAAGTTAAGATTGCGACAATTTTCCCCATAATAAAGTCGCGACTGTGACAATATTCTCATTATAAAGGCGCGACTGCGACACTAGCAGCCTATTGCGACTGTCTTTATCTGGCGAATTCGCACCTATACGCAACAATTTGGACTTTAGTGAATAACCCCCTGAATTTCTGAAAATGTTTCATGGGCTAAAATACTTTACGGTTAAAACTGCTGGGGTTAAAATGACATCAATAAGTCAGTTATGCTTGGACCAGCGGATTTATTTAAAGCTCTTGCAAAAACAACAAGAAAATCCTTTGATCCAACTGGAGACTTCTTTATTGTCAAGAAGTTTTACTAAAGGTCAATGCATTATAAGAAGTTGGGAGCGAGCGGAATACTTATCAACGGACTTTGCTACCTGCTGTGCTGTCCTCTTTTGACTTGTCAATGGCACATCTGAATAAACATGCAACTCCAATTAAGCAAATCTGTCACTTTCTGCTTGATAAATTGGAGCCACAAATGGAAAAGTTGTCAGTCTGCAGCATCTCAAGAATTTCGGTTCATTACTAGTCATCTTAAAACAGGAGGCATTCGCATGTTCCTGGTTATAAAAATAGCACATTGTGGGGGTGGGGGTCGGGGGAGGGTTTGTGGTATAAAAAAAACGTAAAGAGACATGCAAATCAAGAGAGTATAGGTGATACCTTTCATTGGCTAACGAAATAGATGGTAAATGCAAGTTTTCCAGGCTCCTAAGGCCTCTTCATCAGGCCTGATGAAGAGGCCTTAGGAGCCTGGAAAGCTTGCATTTACCATCTATTTTGTTAGCCAATAAAAGGTATTACCTATACTCTCTTGTCTTTGCTTAAATCTATGGCTAACACAGTGCACAACTCTACTGCCAGAGACATGCAAATGTCATCTATTTTTTACCCTTTCAGGTAATAGAGAACTACTGGTTAAATAGCATAGTAACTGACTAATGTGCACAACCCATTGTCCTGCTTACATATCAGTGTAATATACAGAAATGTCAATATACAGGCCTATATAAAGTCCTATTTATCTGCAAGTTGTATTTATTAATAGAAAAAGGCTGCTCTACTGAATATTCCACAAATGTAACATTAATGACTATCCAGTGGCCTATTAATAATAATAGAATGACTATCCTTAAAGGATGAAGGCATGATTTATTTAGCAAACAAAAAACTTATAAATATTAAGAGGAATTTTTATGAGAATTGAAAAATCCATTTATATATTTAAGATGGGATTTGCAGAGTTTTCTCATTATTTCCTGTTACTCTGTTCTTTTCGATTCTTCTGATTTATATTGGGTCACACAAAAAAAATGTTGTCATTGTTAAAAGTGGCACACTTTGTCGTGTTTCCATTTATGTTAACTTTTCATTTTTTTTATATTGATATTAATATTTTACAAAGGGAAGACTTTTGACTAAGGCTAAATGACAGGCGAACATTTTTGGGCAATAAAATTCATTTTAAATAGCAAAATCAATTTGAAAAAAGCTCTGTTTCTCCAGTGTTAACTAGCTGAAATGCTTTCGACTTTTCAAAAAAAAAAAACTGTTGCAAAAATCCATAAACGGTCAATATATACAGAGCAGCACACAAAACCTAGTTGTGCTGATTAGAATGTTCAGTACACCTGCAGATGGCTGAGCACATAGTTTGCCAAGTCCAATCAGATCCAAGTAAGTTCCTAAAAAGTAAACGTTTGTAAGTTTACAACTGTCAAATTTAACCTCAGTGTGAAAATACATAACTTGGTTTGTACCAAAAATACATACCTTGGCTTATATTGTCAATTAAAGGCCTGTACAACCAGGGCAGAAAGAGGGATGCTACATTTTCAAACTGCATAAAAGTTAACTGATGTTTGGGAGGGTCTAATATTAAAAATTCAAACATTTTTATGGTTTGAAACTGGAATTCTAAATTGACTGTCCACAAGCTAAAATGAGTTGAAAAATTGATTCATGTTTATTTCTAGCAAAGTACTCAGTGTGGATAGTCATAATAGTCTCTATCCCTAACCAGCTCATAATTAGCATTGTTTTAACCATGTGAAGGCTGTCTATGCTATTAAACCAGCAGTTCTGGATGTTCAGTTAATCACATAAATTTGCATGCCTCCTCCCACTTTCCATAAATATTATTAATACATTATACAGTGAGTTTTAAGAAAATTATATTCATAGAAAAAGGACAATTTGTAAGGATAGTATTATTTTAACTGTTTCTTTTCTCTGCTGGAATTAGTAATTTAAACCAAAAAGTAAATCATAAATAGCTGGACTAATTCAATTTAGAGGCCTAAGATAAGATGGAGTTTTATGGGAAATATTACCCGTTCCTAGATACATATGATGTAATAAATGGTGGTTCACTGCACTAATCCAGGGCCTGTAAGGAGGGTCATGGTAAAGTCCACATAAAATACTCTGAATACTGATAATAGCTGCATACGGATTGTACATTTAATCAAAAAAAAGGCTGTCACAGAAAAGACTTAAAAATAAATATTTGTTGTGACAGCAAATAACCGTGCTGGGAATTGTAACCAATTTGCCTCTAGTCTGCCTCCTAAACTACCTTAACAGTTCAGTCATCCAAGCCTCCCAGTCTTACAGCAAGGCAACCAATCATCTACAGAGAAATAATTAAAAAAAAAAAATCACTTGTATAATCCATCTTCAGTTAATTTGACTCTAAATGGGATTTGATACTTTCCAATTCATTTTTTTCTATTAGGAACAAGATTTGCCATTGGAAATGTTCAGTACTGAAAACAGAGAAGTCCCTTGACTCATTCTTACATTGTCACACCTCCATGTCTCTGTTTCCTGAGCGGATGCTTGCAAATGCTTAAACCAGATACAGGAATGAATGGGATAACCTTAACTACTGCCTGATACAACATGACTGAAATATGCATTAATTAGTGAACATGATTATTAAACAAATAATAGAAGTATTTAATTGATTTGTCACAAAACTGAATGTAAAGAAATATTAGCTCTCGGTAGTAATTAGCATACTGCAAAATTAGCTCTCAGAAACTGGATTGCTAAATGGCTATAGAATATGCAGCACATACTTCATTAACTTTATATTGATTTTTTTCTATTAACTCTAGGGGACAGTAGCACTTCATACAGTCTATATGTCATTAACACATACAGAAGTAGTTTCTTCAGTAGGTCAACCAACCTTGGACATAAAATGCATATTTGTTAAACAAGGAAATAAACAATATCCAAAACACAAACTTTCTCCTTTTACTCCCTAACGTGAGTCTGCTGTACTCTACATTGTCTGATTCCCATAGTTTAGTCTAGGAATTTTCATCCAGCAGTATTGCTTTATTTGGTCAAACTAATTTCAGGTGATAATCCATCATTGTCACTCCTCTGATGGTAGAAAGGAGAAAGTTGGCTGGCACTGTGCCTCAGTGGTTACCAATGCTGATGGGAGGTTAATGGTGACAACCACTTATGATACTAACCCACTCTGATCTGCTAGTGCCTGGTGCACACATACTGCACCCTGTAGCAGTTCTCCTGTTGATATGGTCTGTCTGTGTTAAGATACATAATCTGTCCTGTCTTTGTGATAAACTACATAAGTTCTTTGTAGCTACTCTGGACTATCATCTCCTACTGGGTACTTCTCTATAGATATAGGTGTTTATCCTCTCATCACCAGTTAAAGCTAGCAAAGATAGCTTAACTTGCAATGGTTGCCAACCCACTATGGAATGCAATTTCGTACATAAACTCAGTCACCTGATTTTAACATCAGTTTTCATATGAAAAAACAAAAAGTGACAAAATCCTCCTATAAACCAATATATTGTCTTCAGCCTAAATGGTGTAATTATTTATAAAGAACAAAACCAAAATGTCTGGACAATTCTGACAGCAGCCAGTGACATTATTTTTGTAACTAATACTGCCTTTTGGTGCGCCATAAAGAAAAATAGTTTATTAAAATGACAATGTTACCTAAATAAGATAAAAATGAATAGGTTCTAATCCTTAAAAACTACTTGATGAATTAACCTGGGAGCAAACATACTAGCTATAATGTATATTTACTGCTACATGTACTTTTAAGTTGCTCGCTGCTGTAAATAACAGTTTGATGACAAGTGAAGTCATTAGCAGGTGTGAAGTGCCGCTGGGGATTCAGGCACCAAATAAAAACCTAAGGAAAGTCACAGAAATGTACTAAACAAACTGACTTACATTTGTCTGTGCTGCAGCATTCACAGCAGGCAACCCTCTGCTGCTGTAGATGGAACAGCTTATTTTGTTACACATGACTTTATACAAGCCTCAAATCAAAGAGTTCCAGAAATCCAACTCAATAAGAGACTGATTAAATATTAGGCCTAAAGTTAGAATTTTGCTTTCTGACAATCCCGTTTCTTTCATGTCCTAAGATATAAAAACTCATGGGATATTTAGTCTTCCTAAAAAAAATTACAGGATCAAAGAATACAGGCATAATACTTCCAACTTGCGTTATTTTTATTTTTTTACTATTTATAAGTTATTTAATAACATAATTCCTCTTCTCGTACACTCCATAATACTGTCATTTGTTCAGTATGGTGGTGGCCCAAGTACGTATTTTTTCAAGTTACCGTAAGTTAATCTTAAATGAGAATCCTTGAATGAATCTACAATGAATGCTACCCAGCTGACCCAACCCAAAAACTTACAAGGAAGTAATATATGAACATTGAAGTTAATATTTATTAGCTTTAGATACAATGTAGTATGATTTATATTGATAACACACATATACAGTACATTCCTATTATAATCTCAATTAGAAAAATTCAGCTGTACACCAGTTGGCGACTTTTGACCTTGCAGGGTCTGTTTTCTCTCCTCTGGGTTTGGCATTATGTATTATAATGTGAGTACGGTGGCTCAGTGTATATCACTACTGCCTTGCAGTGCTGAGGTCCTAAGTTCAATACCATCCTGGACTACATCTGCATGGAGTTTGTATGCTCTCCCCGCACTTGCGTGGGTTTCCTCCCACAATCCAAAAACATTTGTGTGAGACAACAATAGGGAAACTAGATTGTAAGTGAATGATGAATCTCTGTAAAAGCGCTGCGGAAAATAGTAGTGCTATATAAGAATGAATAAATAGTAATAATAAAAGAAAAATTAATATACCCTAACTGACATACTGAAAGTATCATGAAGCACCAAATCACGTGGTTTGGGGTGGAATTGGTGGTGCTAGTGTCTCACAGCTGCCATATTGGATCCTTATAATATGCTAATGAACTCTGGCACATCACACATATTGTTTGACCATATTGTTTTACTGGTTGTGGAATGTCACATGTTACTTTACACCATGAATATGAATTAGGCATATACTTAGTGCTGGATTTCAGACATGCTGTGCAAGATGCCAATGCCCAGGACAACAGCTTTCTCAGTACAGGGTCAAACTGAATTGCTACAAAAGTTGCCATGTACTTGTAAAATAATGAATGCAGAAGAAACAGAAATAATTAAGTTGGTGGCTTGGAAGAGAAGATATGGATTTATTGTGTTGCTGGCATATAAGCTAAATGAACAAATGATTTATTAGAAGACAAATATATTTAAAAAAAAGTAGAATGCAAGATATATAAACATGTATTATAAGTATATTAATGTTGAGGCAATAGTGCCCCTTTAAGCTAAATCTTAAAAGCAGTTAATCAACTATCAAAGGGGACAAGATATTTCATTACTTTAGAAGTTGGGCTTTTGGGCACACTTCCTGAATATGGGTTACGTAAAGCACTGTTAAAAACAACTAGACTGGGAGAGGTCTGTTAAACAATTCAAATGAGAATTGGGTGTTACTGGTCCTTTAAATACAAGATGAATACCTAAAGTATTTATAAATATCGATCATTGACTGGGGAACATTCTACAGTGTTTTTCTCCCAGGGTCCCTTTCAATACTGAAAAATATTAATATCCTTGTTAGATGGGAAACATTTTCAACTGTGGCTGAGTGACAGAACCAACTCCATAGACAATATTGGTTATGCCAATCTGAGACAGGCTAATTCTTTCAGATAAAATTGTCTTAGAACAAATTAGTAAATGGGAAATTTCCCGCTAAGAGAATTTGCTCTTTCCATTGTAGACCTGGATCTGTGGGAAATGAAAAGAAAACAGACACACACTATAAGGCCAAAAGTAAAACAAAAATAGCAGTCCACTTTATTCATTTCCACTGGTGTAAACAACAGAAAGAAATTACACAGCTTTTCCACAGCTAAACTTAAACAGGCTTTTTCTCAGCTTATACTGTATAAACAAAAACTTGTGTCCTCTTCATCAAAATAGCATACATCACAATAAACAGACTTATTTAAATCAAAACAGTTCAGTCACATGGAAGTATAATGGGAAGGAACTCACCCACACTGCAGCTTTTTGGTTCACTAGACCAGCGGTTCTCAACCTGTGGGTCGGGACCCCGGCGGGGGTCGCGAGGCCATCCCACTGGGGTCGAGAACCGCACCGACTCCCGGAAGCACCCGC
>WMED01007182.1:0-17835 GCA_019650415.1 Pipa parva
GCGAAGTGATGCAAAGGATCCGGAGGTCACTTTGCACTATGGTGAATTACCCCTTTCAAGAGTGCTCTTAGATTTGTTTTGGTTTTACTGCTCCTTTAATGTTTAGGAGAGGGTGGTGGGAACCCTCTGTTAATCAGGATTTAGCAGTACAATATTTTTGTAATGCAAAATGTTAACTGATCATATGGTTTAGTCACGTAAACCTGTTAAGTAGGAAATCAAGTGCACATATTCAATAAATGCAATTTTAGATAAGAAATTGAAATGCGCTGGGTGCTGTGATATAATTATTCAACAACACATTCTGTAAACTTTCTATTCAAATTTCTTAATCCCTATAACTGCTTCAAGAACAGTCTTCAGTACTCTAACACATCAAGAATTCAGTGCAGGTGCTTGGAATGCATGCATTGTCAACGATTGTTAATCAGATTGAGCGGCACCTGAAATAATTGATCAGGTTTTTTAACTTTTAACTCCAAACATTTCATAAACAATATAGACAAGAAGATTGTGCTAGAAATGGGATTTTTATTGTTATTGCCTGAGAATGACCCAGCATAACTCAATTCAAGAATATGTAAACATAGTCTTACGCAGATCCATTCTCTTTCATGTGTTAGTGTAAATACTGTGCATACTTATCACCTTCAAATTAGCTCAAATCAAATCTTTTTATAGCACAATATGAAGGGACTTTTTTTTTCCCCAAGTAGGAGTAAATCACATTTGTTTTATGCTTTAAAACTGCTACTGCTTTCATGGTGCACTTAGGGCCTCATTGACAAATAGTCGCATAAAGGTTTGAATTTGAAGATATTTGCCACTTTCCCATAATCGCTGATTGAACAAAACTCTGCAAAGTGGAGAATAAATAACAAATTCAGGTGTCTATGATAGTCAGGATCTTACAAAGCTCTTTGTATCATTTTGTGTGCGTGTGCACAGGTACTTCTATTGACCAAGCAGAGGAGTGGTGCGAAGGTGCAAATGCGACTAGGTGTACTGCTCTGAATTCACCTGTTTGATTTTGCCACTTCAGACTGGTGAATTCGGGGTTGATGGCAGAGCTACAATGTTGTGTAAACCACTATTCTTTCAAAAGTGACAATGGTGACTGTGACTAAGTGACAACATGACGTAGGGAGAACATGACCTAGAAATAATTAGAATATTTACAGAGTACAATTAGTGGAATATGAGACTGACGTCACTGCCTTTCGCTTGTCACTCCACATGATTTCTCATCCCACTTCTATCCACCTGACTACGCCACACTACACATTCAACAGTGATCACTGCCGTCCACCTGTTCGACATGTATATTCAACACTTAGTCAATACTGAGAAGTGGATTCACAATTTTCAACTCAAATTGTAGTGAGGTGAATTCGACAGGTCAATTTGGACATTAGTCAATGAGGTCCCTAGTGTTTCTGGGTAACATAGCTGATATATTCTGCAAATTCTTATTAATTTTAATTAATTGCAAATAATCACTTTGTTCCTTTGTTATCCTATAATCTAATGGGGGTATGAAACAAATCAGTTATTTTCTATATAGATTAGATAGTTTATTTGCAAAATTATACTTTTTATTTGTCATCATTGGTTAAGAGATTTCATCCCATTCAGTTGTGAGGCTTTTGGTAAGTTGCCATGTACAGTATCTGCAAGCCTCTTAATGTACAGCTTAGTTTGCAATTGTCCTATAGCATCTGCCAAAACATTTTATCTCTTCGACTAACTCCAACTTACTGGGAGTTTGTAAAATTCAATGTAAATGTGTGTTGTGAGGAAAAACGGATTCTTTTTTTGTACCTCACAAGACCAATAGGGACTAAGAAGTAAAAGTGAGTAACCAGCTAGAGAACATCTAGCAACACACTAGATGGTTGGAGGGTAAAATGTCCTGTGATGTTGCACAAGACCATAGTTCATCATTTAACTTAGCATATTCATTCTCTTGGTAGGCTTCCTAAACCCAAATTATTGTAATGTCATTGTGGTACTGTCTTCTTTCAAACTGAACTTAAAGTGCACCTGTCAGCTTGCAACCGTTCATCTTAGGTAAATCAATCAATTAGCTAAATAATAATGTATATTCACAATAAAAACTTAAGATTATAAAGTAGGTCTTACTGTAAGGTGGACCTGATTTCCAGATCTGGAAGCTGCCATTTTCGATAGGACCTGCCATTCAAACAATATTTCCACGCCTATTACATGCGTTTTTACTCTCCCTCAGCCAAATCTCATGCATGCATGTCTTTACTATGAGAATATTGTTGCAGTTGCAACAATACTATGGGAATATTATAGCATTCACGACTTTAAAAAATGTTGATGTCACAATTTTACAATGGGAAATTTGACATGGTTGTGGATTTGCTGTGGGAATAAGTGTAAATGTCAATCATAAATATGATGCTTCCTCTTAGCCCCGCCCAACCTGACTCGAGAAAGGTCAGCTGGAAGTCTGACAGGGAAACAGAGAGTGAGAAACGATAAAGGTACAATTTTGTAAATACTTCTATATTTAAAAAAATGTTTATTTCATAAATAGAACATAATTCAGTATTCGAGTTTTGAGGTGACAGGTGCACTTTAAATGGTCTAACATGATATATAGCCAGATTTACACACTATGCAAACAACTCAGTACAATCTTTAAATTGTGGACCTTTTCTTTTTCTTGCCACTTGTTTTATTTTATGTAAAGCCACCAGTGTGGTACACTGGGTGAAAACATAATAAATAAATTGTCCTGCTCTGCTAAAGCATTCTGCCCTTAGCTCCACTGTGAATGGAGTGATTACCCTGTAAAGATGTTGCATGACTGTAGTGTGATATTCTGCCTCTCTGCCAGATGAAAGCAAGGCAAATGCAGTTGTACCACCCTTATTACAGTATCATTTATCCTCACACGGTGAGTGCTAGTCCAATCAGTTTATAGAAGACTCACATGGTCAACAAATTAAATATCAAAGCAAGGGAATTTTACAGCAATATCACCTATAAACTGCACGGATTGTGTGTCCTTTTAACAAAACATTGCACAATGGCTTTATCAGGAGGTGAACCCATTTAGGGGTAGTTTGGAATAATTAAGAAGAGTTACATATAACCTTATGAATTTGTTTGTACAAATAATTACAAAGGAGCTTGGAATTAATGGTTAACTCATTGTTTTACAAAGTACAACTAGTTATTAGTATTGGGGAACTCAACTCCAAGTGCTTTGCTCTTCTCTGTGACCGTTGAGAGTGAATTGCCTTATGAATTGTCACATAGACATCCTCTAATACTAATATTCAGTAATGATTTTTATTTTCTACAAAAAAATATTGAAGATTTACAAGTCAACAGACACTGTCTACATATTATACAATGAATAGATACAAATGCAAATAGATTCACACATCACAATACTGTCAGTGGCAGCTCTGCCAACACCAGTGTTTGATTTGACTTCATCACACGGTTTCTGATCTCCATGACATGAATAATTATGTCTCTAGGTTGCATGGCCTCTCTGTCTTTCTCTGCATCCAAAGAATGGATGTTTATGCCTAATGTACTTATGAGGCATAGCTCTGTGCTCTAAATAACTAGGTCTCATTTGTCACAGTGATAGATTTTCCTGAAAGCTGTTAGCGAGGGCATCTATTCCTCATAGCTCATCTCTTCGCTGCTGTGATTAATAAAAGAGACTTCCAGGATTATTCATTTATTCCACTACATACATGTTTTCTGTAACATGGATGCAAAGGATCTCCTGATATAGAAAGGCAAAATGCTATGTAAAAATTTCTACCTCTCTACAAAGATATAGGTCAAAAATCCATAGGAGAACTCTTGAAGAAATGAAACAATGGCTAAGCAAAATTAGTCAAAATAGAAGGATGAATAAAACATGGATACTGAAATGCAAGTGTGGGTGAAATACACAAATGTAACCACTGGGCATATATGTTACATTTAAAAGGGTTATTGAACCTGGAATTAAGATTTATGGGGTTATTGGCTAAAGTTCAAATTGATGTATAAAGGTGTGTGTGTATTCGCCAGCTAGTAATGGTCACACAATACCCAATAGATGGCTACTGTCGCGGTTGAGACTTCATTATGGGAATATTGTCATGGCTGAAACCTTACTATAGGAAAATTGTTGCAGTCGTGGATTTGCTACTGGAATCCGCTGTTTCAGAATTGAACAGTCGAATTCTCACTTTAGTAAATAACCTCCTAAGTATGTTATAATTAATAGGTTCTACAAAAAGTTTGTTATTGGTGTATGTTTATTTTTATTTTTTGAATTATAAGAGTGTATTTTGCTTTGTCTTTTTTGGTTTATTTTGCTTTATCCTTAGATTCATTGTTTTTATGATTGCCAAGGTCATTGGTTCTTGAGAACCAGAAAATTGATAAATCTAAAAAAATTGGGCGATATTTATTAAGCTTGAAAAAGCCGTTTCGGCTTTTCTGAGCTTAATCGCGAGAACACTCTGAGTGTTCGGGAGAACGGGCTGCACATTCTCGCGGTAAGTATAGCGAGATTTGATGCGTGATAATTCCCGTGAGAAACTTTTCTATACAATATATCCATGGAGAGGGTAGCTGTACTGTTTAGCTACCCTTTCCATGGATATACTCTATAGAAAAGGCTTACAGAGTGTTCTCGTGATTAAACAAGAGATTAAAGAAGCTTTTCCGAGTTTAATAAATTTCGCCCAATTAAATTAGACTTAATTTTTTTATTTCTCCATTGTTATTTAGCTTTCTGTTCAGTCTCTTAACTCAATGGCTGATTAATTAGTTAATAAACTCAAGGAACCAGAGGACTATTTAAACAAAAAATAAAATAAAATAAAGTAAAACAGCTGAAATATTACCAAATCTAAAACAATAAAGTCTGATGGCAAACCGATTTAGAATACCGCTAACTACAACATAATATAAATTAATTGCAAGGTGTAAAAGCCCTTTAAGATCATACAGACATTTATCACATAATGTTTAAAACCAGTCATCTAGTTTGGGGTGAATTATTTTAGGCCTAGTTCATACCATTTACAAATTACAAAGTTTGTTAATTGTATTTCCTACTGCAGTTGATATCTATAACCTTGTTTTCCATAACAAAAACATTTCTGAGATGTGATAAATCACATTAGATTTTAATTTACTACTGATCTCTGTGGAAATGTCCATGCTAGTTTACTCTGGCAATCTTTCAGATTAATGTTCATATCTAATATTTTAATCAGTGCCTTGGTAGTGCAGTAAATGGAGCACTAATCTCTGAAATGTTTAAAATATATACTTTAAATTAACAGTTGAGATTTCCTTGTTTAATTTCCTGTTATGGCCATGTTTCCATGTATGAAATATATTTAAAAGGAGAATCAAATATGGATTACAAAGAGGGAGAGACAAATTAACATTGGGTTTGGCAGTTCAGAAGAGATATAGTAATGGTGGAAGATGTAATAGTGATAGATAAGGTTATATTACAAAAACTGATCAAGTGTAAAGCCTAAAATTTACTCAGAAGCACCATCTCCAATCCTAATAAAATTCACCAAGGCATATACCATGTGCAACCAGCTTTGCATGCCACACACCAATATTGCCCTTTCTTCTCTTAAACCTTTTTCTCTCTCTGCCCCTCACATCTGGAGTTCTATACCCCTTTATCTTCCCCAAGCACTCTCCCTCTGTATTACTCTCTCTCTCTCTACCCCTCACATCTAGAATTCTACACCCCTTTATTTTCACCAGGAACTGTCCCTCTGTATTACTCTCTCTCTCTACCCCTCACATCTGGAATTCTACACCCCTTTATCTTCCCCAAGCACTCTCCCTCTGTATTACTCTCTCTCTCTACCCCTCACATCTAGAATTCTACACCCCTTTATCTTCCCCAAGCACTCTCCCTCTGTATTACTCTCTCTCTCTCTGCCCCTCACATCTGGAATTCTATACCCCTTTATCTTCCCCAAGCACTGTCCCTCTGTATTACTCTCTCTCTCTACCCCTCACATCTGGAATTCTATACCCCTTTATCTTCGCCAAGCACTGTCCCTCTGTATTACTCTCTCTCTCTACCCCTCACATCTGGAATTCTACACCCCTTTATCTTCGCCAGGAACATTCTCTCTGCACTTTTAAAACCAAACTGAAATCCTACCTTTTGGAGCACTAGCACTGATATTTATCACTGATTCTTATGTATTTAATTTTTAATTAGTTATTTATGCTTGTATTTGTATTTATTTATGTTTCAACACATTGTTACAGCTGTTATTACAGTTCTATCTTTGTATGTAAGTCTTCCTCCCATTTAGATTGTAAGCTCTACAGGGCAGGGACCTCCAACCTCTTGTTTCAACCACAACCCGGCACTTAAAGTGAAGTATCCTTGTGATATCATACTTGTATTGTGTAATGCACTTTTCCCATGTCTATATCATGTTTGTATGACTGAATTGTACAGCGCTGCGTAAATCTGCAGCGCTTTACAAATAAAATTATACATACATATAAAAAGTTGTCTAAATTCAAGCCTTCCGTGATTACTACAACCTGTTACAATAATCACCAGGGGTAAATTCACTCCTTGATAAATATGTTCCATAATGTTACAGTCCATGCACCCCTCATCCATTCAACCCACAGCTACTTTGCTTACAATTGCTTATGTTTGTCTTGAAGATAAAAACAAAACGAGTAAGGAAAGTTTTAACAATATACATATATTTCAATCATATAAATTTTAGTGCACTTTTCACAGTTTAGCTGAAGGGTGCAAATCCCAATGATAGTTCATCAAATTTCCTAAATAAACCAGGTGATGTATGGACTTTCAACCTTATTCATGGAAAGTTTTATTCATATCATCATCTGAATACAGTGCACATGTTATCCATTACCATCACCAAGAGCTTCAGCCCGTTACCCTGAAAATCTGAGTCATTTCATACAACGTTCATAATCGTTATACTATCATTTGTTTGAATGTTTCCTGTGTGGCAGTAGAGATGCTACAAACCTAATAAATACAACAATAAACAAATCAGTATGTACACATACAGCACTATGTCATCTTCTACTACACATATTACATATATTTTGTCTTTCCTGCGTGTTATAAAGTTGCCTTTAATTATTTTGACTTTAAGATTTTTGAATGATTCTTCAGATTTAAATAGGTTCCAGCTGGGTTACAGAGTTCCTCTTGCTTACGGGGATGAATAGATTTGCCCATACAGGTTAATATTTATTCCAAAATTCAGGTGGACATAACTCTTGAAAGCTTGTCTATTTAATCTGTTAGGCTAATACAAAAGGTATCAGCATTACTCATCCTTTTTATATATTTATATAAATCTTGATAAAAGCCCCATTGTGAAGACCAAAACATTGATATGAATTAAGTAAACAGTAGGAGGTAAAAGATAATATTTTCCAAAGTAAATAATAAACTCCCCACATCATCTTAGAAGTAAAATGTTGGATCCATTTAAAATAGTTAAACATTTCTAACTCATTTTCTCCTAAGAATCCTTATGCATCTGTTTTATGACAAGCCTTTTATGTATGAATATAAAACCTGCATTTTCATCTAGCCTGATTGCTATTAAATAATTTATTTTTTTAAAACCACAAGGGCTTTTTATTTTTCCTTCAAACTATGCTTACCAACCATTCTTCTCTTTCACAACATGTCTTATTTTTTATTACAGTAGGTCCCATTCATTCAGAAAGTAATTAGTAATGTTCATCTCTCAGATCATTCTTTGATATCATGCCTCTATCTCCAAATTCTTAAAATTATTTTCATTATTATCCAGTTAAATGAAAATAGTCTTGAAAACAACCATGACCAATTTTGAATTCACTGTTTGTTTCTCTGTCTTAATTAATCATATTATAATTATTACTGGTATTATGAGAAAGTGTCAAGCATTTCTCTGAAGGAAGTTGGATCAAAGTTCTTACAATTGAAGAATCGAGATTGAAATCGGTTGCATAATGTTACAGTAAATAAAGCTGTGGTCTAGCTAGTCCACGTTATGTTACTGTGGTCTACTTTTTTAATTAAAAGGAAAGGGCGGTAGTGACAAGGAGGGTATTGTGTACACTTCAGTCAATGTTGATGTTAGCACATATGATACTCATTCATATGATGACACAGGCTAAAACCAATTTCATGCAGAACGCTAATAACAATTTTTTATCAGCAAGCAACCAGAAAATTAAATTAGTAAATATGGGCACATCATATTAAAGGAAAGGCATCTGAGCACAGTTTTATTTTTTACATGAAAAGTTATAATAATGTATAAGAGAGGTAACTACTTGAGGACAACCTTGTCTATCCTCAGAATAAAGGATGAAGCAAATAAAGACAGCATGGCTTAACACATCACTTATAAGATGTTTTTACTGCCATGCTAGGCATGTCAATTTGATGAATGTTCATCAATGTTTCATGTCAGAAGAATAAGAAATACATATCCAATTAGTCAATTAATTTTTTGCAAGACAGCAGGCATAACATATGTATTACAATTTAGGTAGGAAGGCAAAGTAACTCAACAGTTCAGACACAGAAACTTAAAAGATTAATGACGTAATAAGAGTGATACCACAATTGGGAAACCATTTTTAAAAGTCTAGATGGTATAGGTTTTATAGACATGACACATGTCCCATTCAGGAGCGCATTAATCAGATGGTGTGAACAATAATGTATCATTATTATATTTTTGTTGCTGAATGTTAGCACTGTCACTGTATTTTTCTGTACAATATTTACCTATTTCATTGACCTACCCCTGACATTTTTATTTTGGATGTTTTGAAGTCATTGCAAAAAGTATTGTTTTGCTAACATCACAGAAAAATAGCCCCAGTAGTAAAGGGACTGTAACACTAAAAGAAATCTCCCAACAATGGAAAAATTATTTATCAGTTTGATACCAAAACCCAGTGTTCTTTGGAAGTGACATCATGGATATTTACTAAGATCATTTTAAAGGGGAACAATACTCAAATTACATCTTTTGATTTACAGTACTACACCTTAGTGAGAAGCTTTTCTCCCCAGCAGTTGTTTCATGTGATGCAGGATGATTGATTAGGCAGCACTGATAAACTCCTGCACCAGGAAATGTGTGTGTGACATGTACTGACCAGCTTTCCATGAAAAGGTACCCTCCCCCAGACATTTTTGCCCTACTTACTACTTAGCACATATGCACAAGTCAGCTTTCCCTCTGTAATCTCCTGTATTCTAAGCTTAATTTATGCAGGCAAAAGGTCAGCACACTGCTTAACCAATAGCAGTCAGGCAGCTTTTTTTTCTCATGTTGCATGACTTGCATAAGAGAAAGAGAAGGGGGAGCGGGGAGGAAAATGTCAGCATTCAGGAAAACAAATTAAGGGAAACAAACGGTAAGTATTATTTCTTCCCAAATCTTTTTTTAACTATTTGTGTCAGCAATTGGCTTAGTATAAAGGAGTTTTACATGTATGTGTGCAGTTGTATCAGTACTATAGTGCCCCTTTAACTTTTTAGATTAGTTTTGCCCTGTTTCACTGTAAATTTTAATTTGCCTGAAGCTTCGGATTCTGCTGATTTATAAAGGATCTATAAAAAATGTATTGATCGCTTGACAGTAGCACACTTTGCAGTGTTTTTCTATTAGGGTCTCCTTCCATTACAGATCAATATCAATATCCTTTATCGATGGGAAACAGTTTCTGTCTTTGGATATGTGACAAGATCAAATCAATAGGGCATAATGGGTTTATTATGGATTTTGGGTGATAAAATTGACTTTGAACAGCTTTGTCAGTATGCAAACTTGATAAAATTAGGCTGTTATTTCAGCCTTAACTAGTCAAAACATATTTCAACTTTTCTAAATATCCCCATGTGTGAAACTGTAAAAACCCAAAGTATGTGGTGTTATTCACCAGTAACTTGTAAATGACTAGTAATATATAAAACAGGTTGCAAAACATTGAACTAACTAAATGAAGTTATAAAATATCTAGAAATCAGAAATGCATTACACAGTAACAAACATAATATTTAAGGTAGAAAAATAAAATACAAATTCTCAAGCCATGTTTTTCTTATATTGTTAAGCCTTTTCTATTCCTATGTAAACCAACACAGCGTTTTTCTTGGAGAGTAAATAAAATGAAACCCAAATTTGGGAGGTACTGCAAAGAGTCTTTTGAAATGGATTGAGAGCTGAATATATTGGGGTGCTGCATAAGGAAATGCCAGGAGACTTTAACAATTCTCCAGTCATTTCCCTCTACAACCAATACAGCAACTAATTATAATTAGAGCCTTGTAACTCTGAAAAAGAAATCAATAGACAGGAAAAATGGTACCTCTCAATGATGATTAATTGCTCTTGAAGTTCACGTTTGAAATCCAAAGCTTAGACCTTTTGAAGCCCATTATTGTATATCAAAAGCAACAGAGCAGGTTTACACCTTTAATACCAAGAGTTTAAGATTCTGGGAAGAATCAAAAAAGAAAAGACATAGAAACTCCACAATTACCAAAATACGGAAGGACTGTAAGCTTAAACGGTATTTGCTGTTTAAACAATCCACAGCCTGGACAAAAGGATGTACTTAGAGCCCTCAATACAGACAAACACTCTGTCTAGCAAGCCTTGTAGGGTTGGAGACATTTGTTTATATAAAATTGTATATCTTGTGTAAGGCTGATTATTAGGGTTAGAGAGCAAATAAATACTTCACTAGGATTGAGAAGAATCTGAATATAGAGATATCATCAACATGATTGTACCTGCAGACTAAAAAGAATATCCTAAATTGACCCAGCCATATTTATAAATAGTTTATTAAAGGGATGCTGTCCTCAAAATAAATGTATTTCTGCCACAAGTTAAATAGATTAACATGAGAAGCAATAAATTCCTTATATTCCGAAAAAGGTAGTAATCCTATTTTTGTTTTCATATGAGGTTGTGTGGTGTCTCCTTTTTATTGGAAACAGCAGTACTGACTTCCTTAATGATTGAATAGAAAGCTATATTTAGAACCTTTATATGAAATATTTTTTTATTACTGTGGCCTGAAGAGTCATATAGAGTAACGCAACACAGACAGAATTACCACCAGACAGAAACATGAAGATCTTTGCACTTTAAAGTACCAGTAACACCAGAAAAAAACTCCTTCTTGAAATGTCACAGCTACTATTTTCACAAGGTATTGACAAAAATATTCTTTGAATTAAATTCCTGATTTTCATTACTTTGTGTTTGGTTATCTATTTGCCTATAACAGGCATGTTTATTCTGTGATTGTACAGACCGCCCACTCTAAATGAATTAAATAGTACTTTTAATTATATATATTGATAGGAAGTTTGGATTCTTTATACAAAAGGACAAAAAGATTGATTAAACTTAAAACAATTCAAATAAATTATTAATAATGAAAAAATAAACTTCCCTTTTCTTATAACTCAAAGATTAATTAGGTTCCCCCACATACAGAACAGAAGTAGTGCTTAGGGTGTAATTTTTACCAATAAACAAATTAATGAGTAAAAGTAATTCTTTATAACAGCAACATTAACATACAACAGTGTATTCTTAAGGACAATAGTGTGTATGTATGTATGTTTTTATTTATAAAGCGCCACTAGGTTACGCAGCGATATACAATCCAACAATACAGTTATAATACAGTCAAGGGAAAAGTGCTTAACGAAGAACAAGTGAAGTAAATTAAAAGCATATAATCAAGAAGATAAATCACTCTTGGGGGGGGTTATGGACTAAAGTGAACATTCGACTACTGAATTCTCAAACAGCGGATTCCCATTTTACAAATTTTCCATTGTAAAGTTGCAACCACAACAATTTTAAAGTTGTGACTGCAACAATATTTTCACAGTAATTCTCAAGACGTGACTGTGACAGTAGTAGTCTATTGCAACTGTCTTTAGCTGGTGAATTCAAATCTTAACGCAACAATTCTGACTTTAGTCAATAACCTCCAATGCGCCAGGCCATGATTGAAACAAGAGGATGGAGGTCCCTGCCACACAGAGCTTACAATCTAAATAGGAGGAAGACTTACATAAACAGATAGGAGAGTAACAAGTGCAGTAGCATAAAGTGTCAGTTCATTAGCCTATAATAGGAGCCAATTAAATAAGAAAATAAAGACAAAATGGAATAAATAGTTGCTTAAAGGTAAAATATGGACATGAAAACCAGTGCTAGTGCCCCAAGTGGTAAGATTTCAATATAGTTGTGAAGATATTGATGGATTGCTCTTGGCAGAGGTAGAGGGTATAGAATCCCAAAGATAGGGGACAATAGTTTTCAGTGGAGATTTGCTAAGTAAGTTATCTGTTTCTGTACCATGTTGAAAAAGGTGAAAAGTCGGAGTAGCAACCCACTTAGCAAATATCTGAGCTACAACTTTACAATCATTGATTCCTTTTGTTGTCAGTGAAACTGAATCTATTTTTCATCGCATGCTAATGCCCTTGTTACTGTATATTTACTGGATTTTAGTGTTTTGTTTCTGTCTATTCTAGTGTTTGCCATCTTCAGTAGTCTCAGTGGAAGCACTAAGCATCTTGGGTACCTATGTTCTAGTGATAGAATAAAACCAGAGAACTTGTTTTAAAAGTAAACAGGCAGACTGGCCACAATCCCAAGAGCTTCTTCTATCACCCTCATGTCTATTTGGTTATTCTTATTGCACCATAGTGATTTCTTATTTCTAATCTGTAAAGTACTGTTTACGGTCATTTTACAGATATATTCACCCCAGAATAACTCTCAGTTATAAAAATTACCTTTAATATCGACACCAAACAATGTTAAAGTAGAATCTCCAGTGAAAACCAGTTCTGCTCTAGAAATAGTCTAGGGAGCCTCTGGCTTACACACAATGGAATGAATTACTTCCTGTGATTGCAGCCTGTGTGTTAGAGAGAGATATCTGTGTAATTTACTCTACCTGCTCTATGCTCCCCTGCTTGGCAGTTTCATTTAATAAAATAATAATGCAATATTTTACCTACAGCATGCGTAAGCCTTTCGCGCTTCTCGATATTACAATAAACAACAGGTTCTTACAAGACAAGCAGGCGATGATACTAGAAACAGTTGTCTGTTTTTTATTACACTGTTATATTAAAGTAACGAAAGGAAGAAGATGAAAGTCATCCCATAACTCCATTTAATTTCGTCTCTGCTGGGGGAGTTCTGCTGTAAAAGTCATGTCTGTATTGCAAGGTGACAAGAGAGGAAATGAGAAGAAGGCTGAAGAATGGTAGATAGTAGGAAGTATTCTACAGAAGAAATAAGGAAGGGGGATGTAGGAATTGAATCAGTGCAAGCTGTAATATGAGAAAGTGTCTTTTCTTCACCACTCACCAGTTGTCAGTTGACAATAATAAATACATTTTCTTTGGACAGTATGCAAATTAAAAATACATACATGTTACATATTGATGTTCTTCTCTAGCAATTGGTTTCAGCAGTAGTTTAAGTAAACCCAAATTACATACCAGTGCACGTCTTTTATGTAAAACATTTTCAGTATATAAATGTATTCATTACAAGCTGCAGTTCTAGGCAATCCTTCCCTTCCTGAACAAGAGACACACTTACTGCCTTAGCATCATGAGACCACACCCCTTGAATGAATTTTAACCAATCAGCAATTGTATCAGCTTTCTGTGTAGTTATAGTTCAATATGAATGGCTGCTCTAATCCTGAATAAAGTGAAAAACCACCGGGTGTGCAAGTGTGTGGGCAGGTGCTCAGGAGCAGGGTGGTACCAAATCCAATAGTTGTATGCACAAAACGAAGAATCTACGGCACTCCGAGTAAATAAAATCAATAATTTTATTATCGCATTTAAAAGCCCATGTGGGAGTCACAAAATAAAAAGTAGGTGGCACCTACGCGTTTCAAGCCATAGCTCTTAATTACACCATGATTAAGAGCTACGGCTTGAAACGCGTACGTGCCACCTACTTTTTTTTTTGTGACTCCCACACGGGCTTTTAAATGCAATAATAAAATTATTGATTTTATTTACATGGAGTGCCGGAGAGTCTTCGTTCTGTGTAGTTATGTAAACAAACTCAACCCCCTCATGAGTAAAAAAGACAACTGCAGACTGAATAATTAAGTCTGTCAGTTTGATATTCTCACATGGAATTTATCATTATATACAAGTTTAGTTATTGATGATTATTTGTCTGATTGTTTGTCACTATTAAATTAATGTTTCTTGCAGTATACTATTACCTTATTTCCATCCTAGGCTAGAGAACCCACAACCAGTATGACTTTAAATTAACAGGCATAAATCTTAACTGCATTTGTAAGTCCATCTATAAACAAGAATTAATAGAGAGTACAGGATAAGCAATAAGTGACATAAGTATTATATGTAGGAAAGGCAGATTGTAAGGAGAACCAATAATAGCTCCCTACCATATTTCAAGAGTTCCAGTACATTTTATTTCTGCAGAAAGAATTAAAGGGAAGAGTCAAATATATCTTCTCGTTACAAAATTACTAAAAGGTTCAATTTTGAACAATAGAGTGCAATTTTACCATATACTTCTCTATGTCTATATTAGACAGGCACCAGAAAACATCAGGAATATCCTATGTAGAAGGAATCATATCAATTCTCTAGAAGATGAATGCACTGTGGTGAACCTTCAGAGTGCAAGTTACCCAAAAGAAAGATCTTAAGTTCCCCTTCCCAATGATAACATATAAATGGGTTGAGAAATTGTTGTAAATCACTTATAACACATGTTCAACTTGAACATGTTGAATATGTACTACTGTTCTAATAACTGCATCGCACTACACATCGAACACGATTAACCTCTTTACCAATGGAACGTGTAGTTTAGTTAATGAGGAGAAGCAAATTTGTGTCTGTTCAAGCATAGCTACCTGAAGTGACACAAATTCACTTTGCCTGTCTAATTCAGACTTTGAACTTAACTTTAAGGGGGTAGAAGGGGGAAAAGGGTACCCACTACTTAAAAAGAATTCTAAAAAGAAAACTGGGACTCGAATTGGGATTGTCTGGCTCAGAGG
Organism: Pipa parva; assembly: GCA_019650415.1. NCBI lineage: Eukaryota > Metazoa > Chordata > Amphibia > Anura > Pipidae > Pipa > Pipa parva. Next base: position 15,157 of record WMED01007182.1, read on the forward strand.
CAGTGAAAATCCCATCAGGCTATCCAGACACTCAGGATTGAGCTCAGTTCTGATAAAGACCAACCTATAATACTAGGAATGCAGTTGAACTCAGTTGTCTCCCACATGTGTTTATGATAATTATAATTCAGTTATAGCCTAACAGTGGATCTGATTGCCCTATATTAAGTTTCAAGATTGTGTTTGTCCTTGCCTGAGCAAAGCGTTTACTAAGACCCTTGTGTATTTAGATTTTGTGAATCTCTGCATTCCTGCACTCTAGTATTTCCGTTACTGGTTCAGTGTGATTCAGCTCTGCTTCTCTGCATTAAGTCACTGTTATTGTTCATCTTATTCCTTGTTCCTGAGGAGTCATGACTGTCAGGTACCACCAGTGGGGGGGTTAACTTGAGGGACGCAACCTGGGAGTTCCCTCAGAGCAAAATCTTCACTTCCTTATGGGGATTAAGGATGGGATCCCTTTAGACTCCACACCCCAGGATTAACCAGCGCCAATCCCACTGTGGTACAGAGGATCAACCCTTATTTTACCAACATAATTACACCATGTATTTAAGTCCCTAAATATTGGGTAATCCCTTGCATTACTGGTGTTGTGGTTCAGAATTTTTCTGGATTTTTGTGAATAAGGTCAGATTTAAATGAAACGCAGTATTTAGCTATGAGTTTACTGACTATGAAGGAAAAAAGAAACCCCTTTATTTAAATTTTCTGATTTTTAGCCCTGTCTGTTATAGTATTATAATATTATTTACCACTTCCCAAAATAAATCAAGAATGGAGACATAAACTAAATGCCACAGCACCATTATAGGAGAGCTACTGAATGCAAGCGCTATAAATGTTGAGTATTGTACTTTAGTCTATACAAATGTTCACTGTTTTATTTAAATGGTAGAACTTCATTATCATGAATACATTTAACAAATCCCTCTTAATATTATACACCTTTCATGAAACATTTGCCTAAATCTGTCATGAACAGAATGGATTCTTAAAGCTGTTCTAAAACTGCTTTCACATATCAGGGGTTGCTGAGCGAAGTGGTTCAGCTGCCACCCTAAAAACACAATTAGTAAATTTATAAATCAGGCTCGTTCTAATAAGTAATATAAAGAAAAGGAAATGTAACACATTGTTGCAAACCTCTTACCATATTAGCAGCTACCACAAAAGCTGTGAAACTTCTGTATATAATTAAAATATATTATCTTTATGATGTCATTTTTAAACAATAGAACAAAAATACAAGAATCAAATTCATATTATCAGGAATACTTGTTTCATAGAGAGTAAAGTGAACATCAAGCACATTATTTCAGGGTCTGCTGCCTCTGTTAAGAATTGTAGGGGAAAAAAAAAATAAGCTAATTGTGCTGTAGTCTATTTGCCAGCTATAAAACAATAGAAGTTTCTCTGGAGTGTGTAAGAAAATGAAAATAGTAGGACTCCATTTCCTTATAAAATGTGTGTTAGAGCACTTTAACTATATGTTAATGCTAAAGGTGTATTGTGCTGAGAATACGATAATAGCTCTATCTAATGGAGGTAGGTATTAATTACAATAAGAATGTAATGTGTTGCTATAGCTGGGAGGAGGGTTTCCCCAGTTAGTGTTCAGGAAATAGGAGGGTCTATGGTTTTAGGGCGTTCACCAGCCGGAGTAAAGAATCCCTGCAGGCATCGGAAAGTAGCTGGGTTCCTGTGTTAGACTACTCCAAGTGATAGCTATCTCTCCACAAGGAAGGGTAGTATCCCTTAGTGCAGGGGTGGGCAAACTTTGGCCCTCAGGCCAGATTCAGACATCTTTGGCTTGGCCCTTCTGCCAATGCCAGGTGACAGGGCAGGCCGTTATGTAGGCAGCCGTAATTTCAATACTGGGTGATTTTTTTTTGCCTTTGCCATTGCCATTCTGCTAAGCTTAAGGTGGGAGATGATAACTCGGTACTTATGATACCAGTAGCAAGCTTTTACAAGTTCTTAGTCTCAATAATAATTATAATTGCTCATGCATAAATTGAGATTCTGATAATATAGCTTATAGTGCAGACACATTTTCCCAGTCATGTATACTGGCAAACAGATTTCTAAATCCGGCACTCCAGCTTGTAAAAAATCCAGCTTTATTGTGTATACATTAAAAAAATCATAAAAGCATAGTGGAACAGTATATCAGCACTAACATGTTTCTTGCTAAAAAGCGCTTAGTCATTATGACATGTTAGTGCTGGCATACGGCTCCACTATGTTTTATAATCTTTTTTAACATAGACACAATAAAGCTGGATTTTTTACAAGCTGGAGTGCCGGATTTAGAAATCTGTTTGTGGTTTTTGGGATGTGAAGTTCGCTCTGCTTGTCCTGAGCACACAGCTTAAATAGGGGTGTGAGTATTTTTCATCTAAAAGGATTGAGCCATTGGATGTTTTTTTGTCATGTATACTGGCAACTCCACAGTGTTTAGACTCAGCTTAACTGCACAAGAAATCATTTTGCTGCAGCAAATCTACTTTGGTAAATAGCTTAAATTGTATACATATTTACTGGGTGGTGGGCACAATGCTTAGGAAATTGAGCTCATAAGTAATTTATGCATAAAATAAAAGCCTACTAATGTCCCAATAAAGGGGGGAATTCACCATTGTCCGAAGTAGTGCGAACAGTTCGGGCGACTGCGCC
>WMED01007184.1:0-17834 GCA_019650415.1 Pipa parva
CTAAATTAGTCTACTATTAAACATGAACTAGGCACTAGATGACATATAAAAATAAGTATTATTCATTCACTTATATACAGTCAGTGGGATATGATGAAACAGACGTCTCTGGCAATCAAATGGCAGTCCTTTGCAAACATCATTTAAGTATTAAAACATGACATCGCCTGAGACTATGGGGAAATTTATAGACGTCATTTCTAGTTTTTTGACCCGTCTTGACTTTTTCAATGCTTTTCGGTTCTATTTTCTATTCTCTGATTGATATCGATAAATATCGATCCATTGAAATTGGCACACTTTGTACCGTTCACAACGTGGTTCCCCTTTCATTGCAATATCAATATTGATGGTATTTTTCAATGCAAAAACTAATCAGACTGTGGCAAAATAACTCCACCTGCTCCATAGGGAATAATAGGTTTTCAGTGAAAATATTCAACAGAACAGCCTTCTAAATGATTTAAAATGGCGGTATCGATATATTGCCGATATTTCTCCAGCTTTATTAAGTCTAAAAGCTTTTTGACTTTTATAAATATCCCGCTATATATTTAATTTCATCTCAAATTACCTTTCTCTCCATGCCGGTATGTTGCCGTGGAGATAGAAGCAATGTGGAACGCTGATGGAAGGGCAAGCAATTAAAATACCAAGATGTTTAGCCAAGTGGAGTATTCTCACAATGGGGTAAATTGCAGTTTAGCCTACCTTATGACATTCATCATTATTGAGTCAGTTAGGATGAGTTTAGCAGATGTAATGATATATTTTCCCGTTGCTTATGCATGACCTGTCAGAGAAGTTTTTTATTTTCCACTAAGGAAAGTAAGTTGTATATAAGATGTATAATGTAAATAATTGGCAGGAGCCTGGGTGCTTATCTATGCGCATACATGATTTCAATTGTATTAGTATTCCATAATTATTAATAATATCATATTTTAATTGGAAGGTATGATGGATAAGTGGAATGGCTGATTGACTGCTGTTAACAAGTACTAATTGCATTTGCTGACATACTGTACAAGCATTAGATAATTAAGCCTTAAAGAGCTAAATATACCATGTTCATTTTGTGCTCCAAATGCTGTGCTGCTCCTGACAGGATGAGAGAAAAAAAAACTCCAAAGCTATTTTTATCAAATTATTCTTGCATTACCTTCCACATGTTGTGTTAATGCACTTCCAAAAAACTCCCACATATCCCTAAGAGGAGGCTTCAAATAGCTATTACAAATAAATGATTTTCAGATGTTTCTTTAAAGTAATACGTCTTTTTTTTTTTATATATATATATAGGCTTAAAACTGTTTTTAATCTATCAGGCAATACAAAACTATAATACTGATGTATTCTGTTATTGAAAGTTTTTCCAAATCCTCAAAGGCTATGAATAAATTTTATCATAGACAAAACATGGATTCCCTCGGCACTTCTTTAAATATAAAGGCCATATTAACTGTAGAAACTCTACCCTGCAAATAACATTGCCTGGTCTTTTTTTTTTCTGTTCAAGAAAAACATTTCAGCCACATAGCTTATATAAGAAATGTTTAATCCAGCGGTCCTCAACCTGTGGGTCCCAACCCCTTTGGGGGTCAAACGACCCTTTCATGGGGGTCGCCTAAGACCATCAGAAAACACATATTTCCAATGGTCTTAGGAACTGAGACACCGCCCCTCTATCCATCTCCAGGTGGGTCCGCCAAGATGCCGATACGCCTGGCATGATGACATCATCGCAGGGGTTGCAGTATTAGGAAGATTGAGAACCACTGGTTTAAACTGATACATCCTTTTATTTGCAGCATCAACGGTGTACCTCCATTATTTCAGGATTCTTCCTCTGGAACAGCAATTCAATAATCCTTATACAGGACGGCTGGTCCCTTGGTACTTCCGTCTTTAGTACCAGATTTCAGTATTGCAATGAAAGGTAGGAAACCAGCAAACGGTAGTGTGCTACCAGGTAATTTTTATTCACTGCATTCACATGACATGTTTCGGGCCTAGCCCTTTTTCAAATGACAGTGTTACAGAACAATTCAGTGATTTAAAAAGGTTAATTCACTCCGCCCCTTCCATTGTTAACATTCCACAGTGGAGGTGGGGTTTAGTGAACCATAAGCATTTACATTGATGGTGATTGCGTAATAGCCTCACCACTTATATGCAGTTCATATTGTCCATATGAAACAGTCCAACCTTTTAGGAACTGCAAGTATTGCCTACCTAAAAACAGAAAAGGAAATGACCTTGAAACATGGTGTGACATACATGAAACAAACTTTGTAATATCTTAACAGCCCATAAAGTATTAATTCTTAAACTACAATCTATACTATGATACTTTAAAGTATCGCGTGATCACGTGATTGCGATAATCTCTAGATTCGGGAGCTCAAAGCATATGCGCTTTGAGTCTCCCAAGCCAGTTATGCTGAAAGTTTACCGTCTCAGCTTACACAGGATAAACTGTCAGCATAAATGGCAGGGCACACTCAAAGCACATATGCTTTGAGTCTGCCCAGCCTAGAGGTGCGCGATCGCGTGCGCGCACACGATCGCGTCATGAAGCCAGCTTGTCAATCAAGAAAGCCACCTTCAAAGTACAGCCTCCTCAACCCGACCTTCTGCTAGGCTGCTAGCAGAAAGTCAGGCTGAGAGGCTGATTCATCGTGGGATAACTTTTAAATGGTAAGTATTTTTTAATAGATATAAATGACAAAGTTGTTTAGTTAAACATTGTTTAGTCTAGCATGTTATGCTAGACTAAACAATGTCATTTTATGGTGACAGATGCACTTTAAGGGGGTAATTCAGCAAAGTCCGAACTCACCTCGCGATCCTTCGATTCACCTCAGCAAAATGGTTACGCGCTCGCTTCTCTCCTACACGTGGACATCACCGAATGCTTTATAATGCAAAAATCAGGAATTTAACAACCAAGATAACTTTATTTTAAGTAATTGATAGAAATAACTGCCATGTTAATTCAAATGAAAAAAACAGTAAAATCAGAAAGATAAAAATTGCCATTAGGATTGACATAGCAATTATTCCTTAACATACAGTAAAAACATTATCTTGTAATTTAAAATCTGATTTTTATTTTTTTTTTAATATTACTGACTACGGCCATATATTACTTATTAATTAAATTAACCAATTTCCGGTCTTATTTTTTGATCTGGGACTTTAGATAATACATATTCATTGAGAAAAAACAATGAAAACCCAACCATGTGAAAGTAAAGGCATATTGAAATAAAAGATCATTTATTCCAGAATCCTTTTTAAACTTGGGGAAGTACACATTAAATATATAATATGAATAAGGACATTTTCATTACATGTGGTTTCTGCCCTTTTAACAGATTAATTAACACAATGAAGAGATAGGAAAGCTTAACAAAACAGATCAAGCACAAAGTTCATGCCTTGAAATGGAAGTTCAACCTATATATATATTTACCCATATAACGTAAATGACAGAGATTAACTTCTGCATTGATTTGAAGGTGAGACAAGGTGACTTTTTAACATATTAAACCTCACTTTAGATATGGGACTTTCTCATATCTAGACTTGTCAACAGCTGGGCATTGCAGAGCAAGAAAACTTTACTAATGGATGCCCTGCTGCACATGGTTAGGCTGCTGGCACAAGGCACTCAGTACAAAAGCCCTAAGGAGACTTAGTGGAGTGGAACAATGGGTAAAAACATCTTTTAAACAGTATTGATATAGCAGTACATTTCTACCAGTTTAGCAGAATTTAGCCTATGGGTTTTGGGACATTATTATTATGAAGACTTACTAAAGAAAATTTTATTATTTATTTTTTCAGCAATTTTGTTGTCATTTCACCAATTATCATTATTTTTTCAAGTAATTGTTTTCCTTAATGAGTTGTTTTCCATCAAACAAAACTGCACAGTTTGTTTTTTTAAGGTCAAAATTGTTATCTTTATCTTCGCAAAAACAAAATTTTAGTCTATGGGGGTTATTCTCTATATTCCAGATTGTCACATAAAGGTGTGAATTCGCCAGCTAAAGACAGTCACAATAGACTGCTACTGTCGCAGTCTCATCTTTATAATGAGAATATTGTTGCAGTCGCAACTTTACTATGGAAATATTGTCACAGCCGCAACCTTTAAAAATGATCACAGTCTCAACTTTACAATAGGAGAATTGTCGCATTCGCGGACTTGCTATGGGAATCTGCTGTTTGTGAATCCAACAGTCGAATTCGGATTTTAGAGAATAACCCCCTGAATCTGATCAAGTGAAGTGAAGGGACATCTTTTACCCATGACTCCCATGATTATGTTTAACTGAGAATATGCCACCACAATTGTATCTTTCTTATTTGAATGAAAAGATATATTTAATAGGCAGCCAGGACACCTCAGGCAGCCCACCCGGAGGGCCACTATGTCCCAATTTATTGCTGATAGGCAGGATTAATTATCAGGAAGGATATTTTTACCACTTTGGTACATTTTGGTTACCACTCTTTTTACAGAATTAGACTCACTGCCCATGTGAAGCAGTCAAGGGCACAATTCGCAACCTGCAAAGCAGCGACAATCAAAGATCAGAATGGCAAATTACTACAGAGTGAAGACCAAATTAAACAAAGGTGGCAAGAATGCACAGCAGAACTTTATGAAAATAAGCAACCAAGTCAATCAGCCGACCAGGGAAACCCAATCCAGTAAGAACCAGATATTCTGGAGGAAGAAGTAGCCTGGACTCTGAAACAACTGCCAAACAGGAAAGCCCCTGGTCTCAACTGCATACCGGTGGAATTATTCAAGACCATGCCCATCACAATGCTAACAGAGCTCTGCCAGCAGATATGGAAGACCAAATCATGGCCGAGAGTTTAGATAAGATCAGTCTCAAGAATGCTGCAACTACTGGACCATCACGCTCATATCACATGTAAGCAAAGTCATGCTGAAAATTACTCAAAACCCATGACATCAGTTATTGAGAGAGAGCTCCCCGATGTCCAAGCAAGATTTTGAAAAGGTTGTGGAACTAGAGATCAAATTACAAACCTGCGGTGGATCATGGAGAAGATGCGCAAATATCAATATGATGTGTATATGTGCTTCATTGACTGCATTGTATGCATGTATGTATGTATAATTTTATTTATAAAGCACCACAAATTTATGCAGCGCTGTACAATTCAGCAATACAAATATAAGACAGACATGGGAAAAGTACATTACAAGTTAGTAACTTACAAGTGTAAAATCACTTTAAGTGTCAGATTGTGATTGACACAAGAGGATGGAGGTTCCTGCCCCGTAGAGCTTGCAATCTAAGTGGACACAAAAAAATATGGGAACGTTTAAAACAAATGAGCAGCTCAGAGCATCTGGAAGAACTGATAAGATTGCTCTATGTTAATCAAGAAGCCATAGTCAGGACAGCATTTGCCAACATGGACTGGTTCAAGAACCAGAAAAGTGTTCAACAAGGTTGCACTCTATCAATGGCCCTGTTTAATTTGTATGCCGACGATGCAAACTGGATGTATCACCAATTGGAGTGCAAATTGTTGGTAGAAACATAAACAACCTCCAATATGCCAACAATACTACTTTGTTTGAGGAATGTGAAAAGAACCTGGAATATTTGGTTCAAAGAGTCAAAGAAGAAAGTGATCACATGGGCCTGTACCTCAACATCTAGAAAACAAAGGTAATGATGACAGCAAGCAATGGTACAGTCCACTTAACAATCAACAATGAAATTACTGAATCAGTCACAGATTTCCTCTTCCTCAGATCCAAGATTGACCACAGCAGTGAATCAGGGGCAGAAATCAGAAGAAGAATGGAATTTGGCAGCAATGCAATGCAAGGAATGGCAAATTTATGGAAGAGCAAAGATATTCGCATTGCAACAAAGATCCGTATGGTCAATGCAATCGTTTTCCTGATCTCCACATATGCATGCAAAAGCTGGACACTCAAGAAGGTAGACAGAAAAAAAATCAACGCCTCTGAACAAAGGAGACAAAGGAGGCACATACCATGGACATCAATGATCACAGACACGATGATCCTAGAACGTGTTAAACCATAAATATTGCTACAGGGTAAAATCACCAAGCAACAGCTCTCATACTTTGGACACATCATGTGAGCTAATTCTCTGTAAACAATATTAATGCTCAGCATAGTCAGTGTGACAAGAAGAAGAGGCCGCCAATGAACACACTGGATAGACACAATAAAGGCTGACACAAATATGCCCATGAAAGAACTGAAAAAAGCAGTCAAAGATAGGAAAGCGTGGAGAACGATGACTCATAAAATGACTAAAAGTCAGCTTCGACTGAACGGATAAATCATCATCACATTGCAACATGTGATTTTTACATCCCTTTGTATGCAATACTATTCCTAGGTCATGTTGTCACTTGATCACTATATTTTCTTGGTCATTTGGGTGTAGAGTCTCCTTATGCCACCTTTGAGCTACTGAAGTAAATCAACGAATTTAGAGCAGTATGCCTTGCCAAATTGGTAAATAGGAAAAGTATGCATTGAGGTGCATTAATCAGAGACCCTCGTAAGTAGTTGAATTAGATGAAAATTCTCAAAATCACAAAGTTTGACAAATATGTGAAGCTGGGAAGGTAGACACAACCTAACAAATCTGTGCGACTGTTTGTACTTTGATTAATAACCCCTTAAATACAAAATAGAAACACATGAGGTGCACCATTAGTCTAGTGTGAAGAGATGAAATGTACACAGAATATAGAAGGAAACTTAGGTCATTTGCAGTTTTGTTAAGTGCATCTGACATGTATCAGGGACCTGTATTGCTCATAGCACTAACAGCATTAGTTGTTAATGTGACAGTGTCAGTGTTGCCCAGATACATGTCAGATTCACTTTAAAATATAACATGTATTACACTGCATGAGTGGACTAAGATATTAGCTGGAAATTATTTTAGCTTTTCTTTTCAATATAAATAAATATGTACTGTTTCCTAAATTGTTAAATACTGTATATATCTTTCTACAGACTTCTCATAACATTGAATTGGTGAAAGTTTTGGCTAATTTGTATACTTGCTTTGCCTTTAGTGGTATACCTACAGGGGTCCCAGCAGTCGGGGTGGTGACCAGGTCCAATATTCCAGGAAGCCCAGAAGCCACCACTGTGACCCCTGTAGAGTAACAAGGGAGAGGGAGCCCCAGTGCCAATCGTGCACCTCCCCGAAGTTCCACCCCTGTTTGTTTTCTAACATACTCAATTTCCTTTTGATTATATTATTCCATCATGTAGAACTTTTTATGGTTTTATAAAAGTGAGGGTATTAATGCAAAGTATTATTATTATTGTGATAATTGATTTACCTGTATATAACGTCAACATCTTCTGTGGTACTGGACATAGTAAGGAAAACACATGATAACATTTACCTGATATAAATACTTGCCATAGCATGGTACAAAGTAGAGCAATAATAGAAATGACCCTGATCACTAGAACTTACAATCTAAGTTAGAAAAGGGAGATATGTCATGTGTGGAAAGACTAAAGGGAAGCCTAGAATCACTGTTTATTCAGAGACAAGTGATAATTGGTGGTCAGATTTTTTTTTTGTTTACAGAGGTCAACAGAGTTTAAACTAATGTTAACGTTTGTAGCCTCCTTAAAAAGATTTTGTTTGAAAGACTAAAGGGAGTAATTCACCGTTGTGCGAAGTGAGGTCCGGATCCTTCGCCTCACTTCGCACATGGTGTTATGCGCTCGCTGATGTCCTGCACGCGGACATCAGCGAGCGCATAACACCATGTGTGAAGTGAGGCGAAGGATCAGGACCTCAATTTGCACAATGGTGAATTACCCCCTAAATGTGTGAGTATGTAGCGTATAAAGATGTATACTCAAGGGTGTTTGAACATTTATAAATGCACAGAAATGCATTCATGAACACATATAAAATTGTACAAGCTCATTATGCATTTAACACGTGGTTCTTCAAGCATTTATCCATCATTTTGTAATCATCGTAGATAATCCCATTTCATTTTCATTGTGCGTCAACTGATGAAACCTTGTGTGGAGTGTGTCAAACTTCTGCATGATACCTGAAAAATTTACATTATATCAATATCTGTAAGTGTTCAGTTGTACTCTGTGAGAAATCTTGCATTATTCTTGCAAGATTTCTCGAGATCTCGTTTTTCGATCTTGATTCTTCGAATTTTTTTTTATGGAAAGGTAGCCATACTTTACATTAATAGCATGGCTACTACCTTCCCAACAAAGATTTTGAAAAATCTGGATCGAAAACCTCAATCTCAAGATCTCAAATGAAATCTCACGAGAACAATGCGAGATATCTCCCGATAAACTCAGAAAGACCCAGAGCGGTCTTTCCGAGTTTAATAACCCCAAAACCGATACATAAAAACAATGCTCTGCACATGTACCCTAAAATTTGACCATTTACTAATTCTAATCAGAATACTTTCTGCTGTGAATTCTACTAAGAAAAAATATAGCAATTAAATCATAGGGACTGAAAAGGGGAATAAAGAGATAAGAATAAAGGGGGAATTCACCAAGCTCCGAAGTGAGGCGCGTAGTGTTCACCTCACTTAGGAAAAACTGAAATGCGCATGCTGATGTCCTGCACTTGAGTCTCCTCGCCGGGAGGGGAATCCCTTTAATGCGCATGCTGATGTCCGCGTGCAGGACATCAGCATGCGCATTTCAGTTTTTCCAAAGTGAGGCGAACACTACGTGCCTCACTTCGGAGCTTGGTGAATTCCCCCCTCAATCTTTTGCTTTCTGGGTCCCTAATCACTTGTTTCCCTGTGGGCTCCAGAAAGTCACAGTCCCTTGCCGTAATATAATATCTTTAAGTATGCAGTTGGAGGAAGGCTGGGCATACCTCTCTAGTGCTCTCGATTTTACGGGACAATCCAATTTCTTGCGTCCTGTCCTGCGGTCCTGGCTGCCCTTGCAGCCCTCCCAAGTCCATGACCCTCCGAGACAATCAGAAGACAGTGGCTGGTGCACTGCTGATGTCAAAACTGAGGGGAGTAGCCCTATCATGCTGTTCCTCCCTTGTAAACTTGTTAGGTATAAGTTTGGTCCTAATCCCCAATGTCTGGGCCCCTGATCTCTTGTTTCCTGTTGGGCCCCTGATCTCTTCTTTCTTGGTGGGCCCCTGATCTCTTCTATGTGACGTGAAGAATTTGGCCAAATAGGAGCTGCAAATCCCGAGGGAGCGTTCACACTGCGTTGGGTAAGTACAATAGAAAAGTGTGTCCTGAATATGCACTGGCCTGAATTTGCTGGTGTCTTTTCGGGATGCACTTTCCTAAAATACACTGGTGTGTTTATGCCAGTCTGAACCTGGCCTAAGTCTGTTTCTTGAACTATAGCATTGTATGTTTTTGCTCTAAATTCACTTGCACCCAATGAGTTAGTTAGGTGTCAGAAAGTATTCTAAACACTTTATTTTCGACAATTCCCTCTGCTGGTTAATTAGTCTTTGCTAATTAACAAAAGCAAGAACTAAGCTCATATTAGTATACAAATCTTGCACTCTACAAACATTATTGTCTTCTCCTAATGCAAACCATTGTTATTTATCCTACTTAACTATTGATCATTTCCACAAGGATAATCAGGAAATGAGGTGTTGTCTAACACTTTCAATAAGTTCCAAATATTCACAGCCACATGATGGTCTTTCCTCAGTGGCTTTGTTCATGCTTTGTAAAGAATGCAGGTTTCGAATGTATTGCTTTGAAGCACCCTGCTGCTTAAAGAAAGGGGTTATCACATTTGCATTGGTGGTTTCTATACTGAAATAATACATTAAGCTAATTATATATATAATGTTTGTGTATATGTACATGTTAGTCCACAGATGCAAAAAAAATGAGTATTGCAATACTTGGTGATACCTTTTTTATTGGACTAATAGTCTTTTGAAATAAACGAGCTTTCGAGAAGTTTGTCCTCCCTTCATCAGGTTAGAAACAATACAAAGTACAGGGAAGAAGGTATTAAGACACTGCACCACTAATTACCATTGGCTTTATAAGCAACCTGATACAGTGGTCTTCTACAGATGGATTTGCAAAAATTGTGCCACTCACATGTGGTGTCACCATCAGGTTGGAGGACCAAGTTTGCACAATACAGCAATGATATGGAACCACTTACCACTACACTCAATGCTGAAACAACGAACTAAGAGAAAAGGCAATTTAAAATTTGTAAAAATGCACTGTGAAAAGACATTGGCATGTATCTGTATTCTATTGCATTGCAAAGTTTGATTCCACAATAAATGTCAAACAGCAACACAAATCTTAATACAAAAAAAGAAAAGAAAAACAACAAATTCTGTTAGAGTTCACAGTGTGACGGCATATAGAGGATTAGGTCACCAAGCTACATAGTGGCAACTGTCTGACTTATAATTACATTTGATTACAAATTCCAAGAGATGTACGTTAGAGCATGCTAACCCTGGAGTATAATAGGATAAACTACATTCCTACTTTAGCCTCCCAATGCTGTTTTCCTCTGTCCTTACCTTTTACAATTAATGAATATTGCACTGACCCCTTAGGCCAGATACATACATTTTAACCTGCAGAGCAAATCAAAAGGGAATTGAAGTCAGGTCTATTGGTTTCCTCAGTATAGACAACTGCTAGTTTTCTCTGCATGTGGTAGATGAATAGAAAAACAATAGAGTATTGGTAAGTTGTATTCAATGCAACAACAGTGATTTTCTGGGCCATTGTAGGCATTTTATTGTGTGAATGTTGCTGGTGGCACCAAAAAGTTTGTAAAATGCTCTTTAGCAAGCTGGCTTGTTTTGGGGATTTTACTAAGCATTTTACCAAGGCTTGAGTCAAACAAAATCTACTCCATTCTTTGTTATTTTTCAGACTTCAAGAGTGATTACTAAATGTATTTTAGCAAGTTCATTGGACATGTCACACACTTGTTAGCAAAAATCTCTGATTAACATCAGATCTTCTGGATAGTTTATGAGAAAAGTTGTTAAATGAGAACTAAAGTTATAAAATAAAAAATAAATATTAAAAATATTACTTTATATTGAGATGAATCATGACAGTCACAGCATGAACTGTGCTGTAATTACCCAACACCGATGTTTACTTCACAGTGCAGACAGACACAGAAGCCAGCGCAAAGCTCCTTCCACTTGGTTGTACCAGCGGTGAAAAATGGTTTAAACGTCATCATGTCCATTGCGGGGGCCAATGAGAATCACACAATGAGTGTGATGATGTGTGTGGCCGGAACAACCAAGTGGGACGAGCTTTGAGAAACTCAGTGTTATCTGGAGAAATAGTTATCTGTTAGTGTATCTGAAGGGGAGGGGCATAGAAGGGCGTTGAATGTAGTGAGTAGGAGACAGGGATTTGATTTATTTTGGTTTATAAGAGTGCAGTAAAAGGTTTGTTTGGTTAGGGAGAGAGAGAAGTTCAGACACAAAAGCAGAAACATGCAATGCAGAAAATCTGAGCGGGAATGAGATTTCCTCCACAGACATTCTGCACTATGCATGCAGGAACTAATAAATTTGGATTCTGCATTTAGCCAGGAGCAAGGATTTTAGATGTGTGTAGATTGAGGCTGCAAGGAAGCAAATTAATCAATAACAGTAGATAGGATAGAATTATAGGAAGTCGTAAGAGCATCAGGATCAGGGGAGGGGACAAATGTGGACAGGGTTGAGCAGAGGGCAGAGGAGAATGCCTGCAGATTGACAACACATATGTTGCGACTAAAGACTTTAGGGGTTAGTGGAGGTGCGCCTGCCTCCCTACCTATATAAGGCAGACGCGCTCCAGTCCCGGCGCTCAAATTTAAAAATACAAAAGCTTACGTTTGAGTATTTGTGGACTAAGTGAATATCTGTTAAGCCATTAAGTATTTGCCTATTACTGCTAGTTCCTGCTTACACTGTTGTTTTCCTACACCAGTACCTGAGTCCTGTGTCCAGAGTCCTGTGTCCATAGTCCTGTACTATAGTCCAGTGTTCTGAGTCCTGTACCAGAGTCCTATACTTTGGCCATATTCGCAACCACCACTGAACAGCTGATATAGGGGCCGCGACCTGGGTACTCTCGGCAGCTGAGTCCAGTACCCCCTTGCGGGGGTTAAAGGTGAAGACCGGAGAGTACCTTAGACTCTGCGCCCTAAGGACAGCTAGCGCCAACTTCAGTGTGGTTTCTACCAGCAACCTCCTTCTCCTCTACATCACGGTACCGAACCCTTACATGGATAAGCTTAGGGAGCACTGAGCACACAACACACAAATATAACATACAGGTAAGGAGTAAATACATAATGTTCAAAAAAATAAGTTGGAATATAAAATACAATTAACATAGAAGGAGACAAGATTTACATAACAGCAAGCAGGAAGTGTCCACCCAGGGTCCTGATAAGCTGATATGTTTGTTGCTCTCCTTCATTGAGCTCCCTTTGTGAAACTCTAACATCATTTAAGAAAGTATCACTTAGAGAAATCAGAACAATGTTTAACACTCTGCAAAAACCTCCAACTCTGCAAACTCCAGCTCTACCTATATTACTCCCAACCCCTGACACAGACCAAGGTAATTAATTTATTAAACTAAGACAACCCAAATGAGGTTATCAACCAGCTGGTACAGAGATAAAAATATGCCACTGAATGCATGTGTTATTTGTCCAGTAATGTTCTATATGGAATGTTTTTTATGAAAGAGCAATTTTTCAGCATTGCTATTATATTTGTATCACTGTCAGTTTGGGAACATTTCTCCAAATTTGCGATCCTTCTTGACCAAGATTCATGTTTGGTCTGAGCTACATTTTCAATGTATGCAAAAGCGGTTATGCATATTATCTTATGCACACAATAGGCGCTACATGAGGGGTTGCCTAACACTTTTGCATTTGGGATTTGAATTCCTGTCATGATCAGTATTCAACATTTATAAAAATATTTCACCACCCAAGCCCTACTTCTCAGAAGCCATGAAGTATGGAAGTTGGATATATGGCTCTGAATTTCAGGTTGTCACTGTGCTAGACAGTGGAGTGGTTTTAGATAAACAGTTGGCCACGAGGACATTAAAGAGTAGTTTGCATGTCTCTTTCTGCTTTCCCAGAAAAGCTAGTTATACATTTGCTTTTTGGTTTAGCATGGAAATGTTATCAATGTAGTACTGTATATATTATATAAAACAACAGTGAACTTAATGTGCACAACCTGACAGCGCATCAAATCGAATCCAAAATATCAAAATAAAATCTTTCCAAACATAAAATCCTTCAAAAATCCGTGATTAGGGTTGCAGCTCTTTTAAGAGAAAGTCCAACAACTTTCAGCCACTTCTTGAATGATTCAAACAAAAAACCTGAAAAAAGCGCAACACAGGGACACCATATAGTGCCGCATCAACAGGTAAATGAATCTTTATAGTGAAAAGCCCAAACGTGCTTCAAAGGCACCAATCACCACGTGGAAGAATGTGCATTAAATGGACAAACACCACAACGATCTGTGTTATTTGTGAATGTAAATAAGATGAGTATATTATATGTTCACCAGATAGAAGAAAAAAACACGCTTTGAGTGTTAAACCAAATCAGGAATTGCTTCTCCTAGAGTGTTACACTGCATACAGGGACCGGTCCAATATCTCCTTAACTGTGACCCTCAGATCGACATATTGCAGGGAACCTCCATTGTAGAAATCAATTTATTCAAATGACAATAAAATCTTCTCACACTTGATGTAGACATATTGCGATTAAAATCAATAAAAGTCAGTAAAAGTCCTTTCCTCTATGCATTTCGTCACAACCGTGTGACTTCATCAGGAGAAATGTTTTGTATCGTGATCATTATATTATAATGATATATTATAATCGTGATCAATATATAATATACTATATTACTGTAAGAAGGGTTGCACTATCCCACCAAATAATAAAACATATCTGTCAGGAACACATCTATTATCTAGTTTTATAGTAAGTGCACACTATTCTATTGCACAAAAACCTCAAAAATGTTTCTGAGCACTTCACAGACTAGCTCTAGTAAAATTCAGGATACCCAGTGATTATAAGCATTGGTTTTTATAATCTTTACTTAGTTCTACCTCTTAAAACTGCATGGACACTCACTATATCATAATAGGGCACTACACTGTTTGCATTGGCAGTCAGTGAACATCTCGGTTATGTGCTTCACCATTATAGTACCCAGTAGACATGTACACACCTCAGGGACCAATAATATTACAGTAATCAGGATCTATCTTACAGGGTGGAAGATATGAGCAATAGCATATTATACATGAGGGTGTCAGGAAAATGACATATCCCTGTGGTCATAGCGTTCTCTCATGGTTGCGATATTCTGATGCAGTCGCGGATACGTCATTCCAGAGCAGATGCAGTCAAGATATTCTGATGTGGTTGCAATATTCTGACGCGGTCGCATTTTATGTCAAGTCTTATATTTACACCCGCCTGCCCTCAGTATCAGTGCCTGATTTTAGGTCTCCGTTTGCTGATCCTGGATGCTATCCTGTTTCCTGATTTCTTGTGTTTTGACCCTTGCCTTTTTTCCAGATTTGATCAACCTCTGCCTGCCCTGACCATCTGATTTGTATTGTGACCATCCCTGTCTGCTACCTACCTCAACCTTTGCTTGTTACTTGACCATTCTTCTCATCTACCGTATTGCTCGCGACCATCCGTGGATAATAGCAGTCCTAGGGGCCGCGACCTGGGTATAGCACTACAGCTAAGTCCTAACCTCTTTGCAGAGGCTCTGGGTGAATACCTGGGGCGAAATTTATTAAAGGCGTAATTTTTCCACACGTGCGGATTTTTTTACGCACGATTGGAATTTTTACCGCATGTGCGGAATTTCGATCAATTTCCGATCGCACGTGCAGCGGAATTTCGATCGATTTCCAATCACAAGTGCGGAATTTTGATCGATTTCCGATCGTGCGGAAAAAAATTCCGTTCATACAAAAAATTCCGCACGTGCGTTTGGAATTTAAATTCCGACCTTAATAAATTTCGCCGCTGGTGTACTTTAGATCCCATGCCCTAGAGTCTGTTAGCACCAACTCCACTGTCCAACTTCCTGGCTGCTTTTTCCTTCTCCTCCAACTAATCTCCAACCAATCCCTGATACAAGGAATATCTGAAATGATCACTTACACCAGGTATTTGGAAGGACTGTCTCCATGCTATTAAAATAAAACAACCATTTGATCTAGTAACTTTTTGTGATTCAGGTAGTGTTCCATCATGCTTCAGATGGGTTCCACCTTACAATCCGACAACCATGTGCATTCAATACTGAGTCTTTAACATCCCATTTTTCCTGAAAATGTGAATGCATAAATTGTTTGTTCCTAAGAAAATGTTTCTAAAGAATTTTAGCATGCCTGAAAAATAGGATGCTAGTAGCAAACCTATAACAATATTTCAATTTCCTGTTTTCACAGTGGTATTTCAAAGGGTTTGAATAGTTCATCCTCACAGTATGATGCCCAGAATGCTTCAAAGCTCTTGTGAATGCAATCCCCTCTAATTAACAAAACACATTCCAAGTCACAGTAAATAAAGTAAATACTTTTAAACCTTCAGTTGAAAAGCTCTATTTCTATTCATATATAGATCAATCAAAAAGAAAGGGGGTACAATATATAATTTTCCATGGCAACTCCATTGTGCTTGAAATGTAAAGTGTGGAATTGTGCCCAAATATTTTTTTCTAAGATCCTAATATAAATAACTCTGGGTAAATTATAATATATTTTAGTTAAGTATATGAGTAAATACCTGTTTATGGAAGGCCTGCCATGGAGATTGCATTTAACATAGCCCGTATACCAAAACCAAGATAGAATGTATTATATTTGTGGTTAAAACCTTCATAAAACAGAAGCTATTTACATAGTTGCTAATACATGTAAATTGTTTCTGCTTTAAGAAAGCCTTTTACAGTATTTTCTGTGCATAAGTCTACCTCAGACTAAGTTTTTTGATAAAAATGGCTGGTCAAGCCCTATTTGTTAGAAGCCAATATTCCATATCTTTTAATGAGAAGGTTTAATAAGGCATAAACACATTATGTCTGAAGGTTGGATATAAGACTCTGAATTTCCAACCATATCTGTGCCATTAAAACAGCAATTCTGAATGTGAAACTGGCCAAATAGACTTAAAGGAGTGATTTAAAAGTCACCACCCACCTACCCATGACCACTGTTTATACCTTTGTTTCTTTGGTTTTGTGTGAAAATGCTTCCTATGTTGTAGGGACCATGTACGCATCTCCTATTTTAAGAAAGCTTTAGCTGAATTTCCTTTGGAGGAGGGCTTGTTGGGCCTTTGTGACTTCTTGTAGTCGGCCTTAGGCGACAGCTTTTTTTAGGTCTAATGGATGAGCCAGCCCTGGATTTTCTTTTAGATCTTCTCAAACTGCCGATGAAGACTGAGTGAATCGCCTCATCAACAATTTCAAAACACCATAAACTGTTTAGAAGCGTGTTTTCATAGTGTGATATGTGTGTGTCACATGCCTTATAAAGGCTTTTACAGAGAGTTTTACAAACAATGGCAAAAGACTATTTTAGCAGGAAAGATGCAAATATACTTCACTATAAATAAATTGTAATGATATTACTCCATAAAATGCCATAATTTTTCCCCATACGCAAATGAAAATCACGCTGCCTATTAACTAAAGTATGACCTAGCAGCACACAAATCAGGAAGCACTAACAGTAATGGCTGTGCCATTGTAGATTTCTTCACAGACATCAAGATTGGTCCCAATTAGCATCCACTCGAGTATTAGCTGGCTGTCATTACAAGCAATCCATATAGTACTGTGGCCTGCAACTAATAATTACTAACTTTAACTGCAAACACATTTTATAAAGCTAAATATCACTGATTTCTGCTTCATTTGATTTCTTTTATCCTTTTAATTGCCTTTTCACCTAAACAAAAACATAATGTATTCAGGTTCCCAGATAATCATTTCATTACTCGTATCCTTTTGTGTGTATTCCATTAATAGAAAATATAGCCAATCTACTGTTCTCTGATTTACTGAGCAGACATATATAATATACGTACACACAATACTCTTCAGTGAAAAGATGTCTCCAATGCACAACTCAAATACAAATAATCAAGGCAGACAGCATTAGTATACCTCTCTAAATGTCCACATCTTTATCTCCTAAGCTATTAGCTATCAGACGAATGATTTAATTACCTCAAGACACTTTATTTGACATAGTATCCATTTAAGATCTGTTACTGGAACAGTGACTGAGCTCGAGACTGAGAAAGGCAGGTCTGTTTTGAGCAGTTGTCTTATGGGGCCCATGATGTTGCTGATCCAAAAACTCTAAAAATATGAATGTATATAGCACTGCAGTGCTGCTAAAACCACCCTGCTTAGTGCTACAAGTACCCATAAGTCCCTAGGTTATGCTTTTACATTACTACTTCTGGAATTTACATGTGCATGTCGTCAAAGAAATTCAGATGAATACTGTATTGATTAGAGATATATATTATAAAAGTGTGTAAAAAAAAATATATATACTGTATATATATATATATATATATATATATATATATATATATATATATGCATTATAAACAGTTTTCAGCAGCCCTCACCAGTGACATCACACCACCTTCTTTGTTTCTGTATGGGCCAAAGAGAGACATGGATGGC
>WMED01007185.1:0-10629 GCA_019650415.1 Pipa parva
GTCCACAGATGTATGATAAGTATTGCAATATTTCATTAGTTTAGTTAGACAAGCTTTCGAGAGGTCCGTTGTCCCTTCTCCATGTTACAAACAATGCTAAAATAAAGCTTTGCTTGTAACCTAATGGAGAGGACAGACCTCTTGAAAACTTAACTAAACTGTTAGTCCAATAAAATAAATAATAATAATAAAGCCATAACCAGATATCACAATACTTTTTTTTACACTACATTGGAGAGATGCTAGCAATTTTTATAGGGACAAGTAGTTAGGTCTATATAATGTTTAGAGGTGGTATTAATAGCCCAGTAAGTCAAGGGTGTTTGAGTAAACTGAAAGTGGTAGGTACACCTAATGAATTGTATAGTTAGCATCAAGAGGTCACATAGCAATAACAGATTTTGTCTAGTTCAAATACAGGCCAAAATTTTTTGTAAACTGTTTAGAAAATTTAAAAAAATATAGTATTGAATTTAAAGAAATTTTGAGTTTTGTATTAATTACTAAAGGGTTGCTGGCAAATACTGAAACATTAAAGTCTATATTATTGAGGGAATTACCTAATATACCTGGGTAATTATGTATTGCCCTAGCTAGTAGTTCAGTGGCCAGGGCAAAAAGTGATGGGGACAGCAAACAACCTTACAGTGTTCCTCATAGTATCTGAATATTTTGTACTGGGTTGACCAACAGCTTCATTATAGCACAAGTTATACAAGCAGAGCATTTAAAACATGCACCCCTATGAACTTGAAACATAACATCTTTGAAAGTCCTGTATTTTAATAGCTGCCATGTAAATCCAAATGGAAATTTTTATTTTTTGCCATTACTGGTCCTTTAATTGCTTTGTGTTCAGTCATCTTTAGCTCCTGTGGAAAATCATTATCTTTCCCACAAAAAAACTATCAAAAGATAGACATACATAAATAGGTTGTGAATTAGATCATTTTAAGCATTTATCGAAGTGAAAATTCACCAAAGCATACTGGCATTAATACGCAGGCTTGACATTGCCAAATGAGTGTGACTAATCAGGGGCTTATGAGGGTTCCTGTCCCTATTCTTAACTTCCCTCGAAAGGCTGACAAAATACCATGTCCAACTGCCAGAATGAGGGAGGCTTTTTCTGCCATTTAATTTAAAATAAAAACATTTTTTGCAATTTGACTTTTCCAAGATAACCAAAAATGTGAAAAAAGTAACATTTACCATTCTTTGAATCTGTGCCTATTGCTGGTATGTTGTCTTAATGAGAGAAAGAAAAAAAAAAAAAAAAAAAAAAAAAAAAAGAAGATAGTTATGGTGACATCTCCATTACACAGGGGTGGGACCTTGATCCAGGGAATTATTCTGATCCTTCAGTGTAAGAACATTACAAGTTATGGGTAATGGATAACTGGAGGTGGGATCTTGATCCAGGGAATTATTCTGATTGCCATATTTGGAGTCAGGAAGGAATTTTTTCCCTAATATGAGGATAATTGGCTCTTGCCTCATGGGTTTTTTGCCTTCCTCTGGATCAACACTGCAGGAAAATAGGCTGAACTGGATGGACTTGTGTGTCTTTTTTTCAGCCTTATAAACTATGTTACTATGTTACACAGATCGATGTGAAGACGACATCACTTTACTACAATACTATTTATGACAAATGTACTAGCATGTTACTGCTGCTGTTCACTTGACAATGGTCAGCAAGTGCTTTTTACTCCTCCACATTCCTATTACACACATCTGACAGAGCATAGTGGAGAATGCTGTCACTAGGTTACGTCCATAACATGGCCTTAGGGGAGGTTTTGCATTAAACCAGTGGCTTTGTGATGTTGGAATTATTTGTTGTACACTGCATCAGAATAAGAATGACAGGAAAAAAAGTGCAATTGCAAAATGGCCATTTATTGCCTACACAGATGGGGGTAAAAAAGGTACACAAAGAAACAAGCAAATATTATTTAGCCCTATACATTATGTGTGAGCAGTACCCGATCTCCAAAATGGATAAAAGTATTTTGTCATGAGAAATAGTAGTTTGAGGTTCTTCAGCATCTGCCCCAATCCCCCCCTCTTCAGCTGCCACAAGTCTAGAAAACAAGATTAACAGTGCAACTCCTAGGCTGGATTTTGTCTTGTTCACATTTTGTCACACTATGAAATCTCCAGAGCACACAGCAGTTTTTATATCTATACATATATATATATATTGCCCAAAATACCTCAGCTGAGCTGTGCAATTCAGATGCCCTGTTAAACTGCAGTAAATACAAAATAGTTAAAATGGCTGGTGATAAGTTTCTTTTCTACAACATTTACATTGCAAAAAATGCATCGTAACAAAGAACCATTGCTTTGATCAGCTATAAGAAAGGGATGGAGTAGTTTTGCATATTCAAACAAAGAAAATAAGTGTAAGCTAAACTAATCAACACCACAGTTTCTATTCCATTACCTTTGGACAATTCAATACATCACAGAAATATTAAGAAAAACAAAAGTTGGTTGTTGCGTGGTAAGCTCAGGCACCATTTTATTTTAATATCGTCAAAAGGCAGCACAAAGTCCACCAGTTATGTAATGAATGACATTTAAAAAAAAAAAAAAAGTTAACTTTTCACGTTAGAGCAGCTTTCATAGTTTTCAGCCTTTTTGGCATTAAAAATTAGGATGCAAGACATTAACAGTACAAATTTAAAAATGATTTTAAATCTGATGTGCTACTTGTATACACGGCTCCTGGAACCAAGAGCATTTTCTTAATGCATTATTACATAGTTTATCAAAACATTATATCCCCGATATAGGAAGTGTTTGATGGACTGGCAGGGTGATTGGGCAGGTAAAGCATGTTGTTAGTGCGATGGTGATGCACATATCACCAACATGCAGCTTGGTACCAAGGGGCCCACTGACCGGCACTGGTCCACAGCCTGGTGGTTCGGGATCCCTGCATTAGATGGAATCCTCTGCTACATGATATGAAATGAAAACTCAGTTGTGTTCAGTTTATTGCCATCGAGGGATGCTAAGAACGGTAAAAAAACAAAACAAACTGACAACTTAACAGGGAAATCTGCATTCTTCTTCCTTACAAGCAGTATAGGCTTACCACAAATTATTAGTTTGTGTGGATATATTTGCCAGGCATGGTGGTGCAAGCTGTTGATCTAGTGCACACTTTAGTTCCTTCATCCTGTGGAAATGCTGAGTCTAAAGGTGATTTAGGAAATGATCTTTGAGAAACTAAATTTAGACAGGTATGAAATTAGCAGACGCAATGTACTACGCAATGTACCCCCACCCCCAAAAAAAATATATTGTTTTGTGCAGTTGTATAGGACATCTAATTAGGACTAAACATTTTAGTTGCCAGGCCTGAGATTAGCACAATGGAGCACATCACCACTAAGATGGTAATCTCTACAAGTGTAGGAAATAATATACAGAATGTTGTGCAGCAAATTCTTTGCTGGTAAAAGTACAATACAAAGATTATGAGGAAAGATAACATCAGATTTGGGTAGTCAAAATTTAATACAACCAATGCAAATACCAAGAAAGTCTGACTCGCAAACAACCTCCAGAGACAAAACTAAAAAGATATATATATATATATATATTAGCAAGATCATATTACAGAAATTAAAATTGGATGCTAGGATTGGGAAAAAAGCATATCACTTGTTTCTGAATACAGAGAAATTGTCATGCTAGAGTTTCCTCAATTGCTGTAAAATACAAATAAGTCAGAGAACATCTCAATGTTTCATACTTTTAGATGTAATAATTCTAATCATTCAAGTTTGACTTTAACTTAATGTAGTTCAACTTGCTAAGTTAGAACAACAGTAGTTTTGTATGGGTGAAGGCAGGGAATGGGAAGCACAAAATTCTTATTTACACTGCAAGTTCTATTGAGTAAGGCAGCGCTGGTAAAATAAATTCAGCAGTTTAAATCTCAGCTGTGAAAGATAAATACAAAACTTGACAAGTTTTAAGTCGTATGTCATTGTCTGCATTTTAATAAATCCGGGATATAAAGGAAATGATTAAGAAATCATTAAGATTAAGATCTTTTTTTCAATGTAACGGTGAGCCATTTGTGACAGTTTAAGGAGTCTACAGATGGTCTTATAAGAGCAAATAAAAACCAAATCATAAAATTTATATGGTGGGGAATCTACCAAGTTTTTTTGGGCAAGGTAATTAAAATCAAAACTATCCCAATATTTTAAATATCCATTTGCTTGTACAGAAATTTGTTACCAGCATAAATGACAGCCTAATATTTTAAGAGTGATTTAAGTGTTGTCCATTTTTTATATGTAGTTGACCAGTCATCCAGTGCACAAGTGGTTTACAATAAATTGATAAGGAAATATAAAGAGAACCATGAAAAAAAAGCCAATGGACAGCTGTATCCAGTCCCCGACATACAGATGGATTGCACGGCTTTACTTACAATAAAAGCATATTGTAGTAGTTTACCTGGGCTGTTTTTGTGAGGTGTAAAAGTAATTTTGTAAAGTGGAACACGAGTCCCTTAGGAATGCATCCTGACAAAATATATTGCGTTTTCAAAAACAGGATCTAATCAGTCAAGTGATATAAGCTTTTTACCATACAGAAGGGAAATTACAAGGAAACACACAAAAGGTGTCCGTTAAAAGATGCACACATCTTTATGTACTTAAACTATTAGCCTAAAGACAAAATATGTTGGAAATGAAGCCATGCACGAATACATTTCTCCCACAATGTTAGGTTATGGACTAGTGATAAAAAGGCCATTTTGATTAAACATGGTTTAAAATGAGAAAACAAATAAAGTTGGACTTTGGCAGTGTAGTGGAATACATTTCAGAAACAAATGGTAAAGTGTAAATTTGTGTTTATTACATTTGGGCAAACTCAGAATTTGAAGGTCACCATAGGAGGCGGGGAAAAAAAAAAAAAAAACACAGTCGTAATGGGGCAAACATTTTAATTTTTAGGAAACACATTAATAAGAAAGATGTAGATAAAATAGTTTCATAAAGCTTTAAACAATCCTAATGCTGCAACTATTGTGTACAAACAACAATTAACAGATCATAAAAACCATGGTGCAATATGTAGGGAGACAGCAATTCAACACTGTTTAGTGAGGCGGTCATAAAATTACCATTACTAATTGTACATTTTTTTGGCTTTCACTGTGTAAAAAAAAACAAAAAACTTCTTTACACTTTATGGATTAATTAGCAGGTTTTAAGAGGCTACTGGTAAGTTATTCAAACAGTTCCTACTTAATAGCAAACACTAAGTAATGACAAATTCTAGAAGAGAGCGTCCTTAACCACATTTACAAGTTTTATACCTCTCGAAAGGTCTAATTTTTTACAAACACTCTTACAAAAGCACAGATGAATCTCTCAGAATTATCATTACACTTATTGGTTAATCTGCTCCGTGAAGATGTAAATAAAGCATCCATTACGGAGAACATGATTAAGAACCACTACTTTAAAATTTGCCCAAGAAAAATATAGAATATGAAATTCCCAGTGACCACGAGGGGAATGTGAAACGATAAGTGACAGAATGCATTCTGAGTAGAGTAACTTTTTTGAATTAATGGTAATTATAAGTATACAATTCTGATTCCTATGCATCCATCAAGGTGACAAAGACCTACCTGAAGTTCACATCAAGGAAGATAGTGGAAAACAATACATATTCACAACTGAACTACAGCTAATGACATAAAGGGGCAGGGATAAGTTACAAATTTCATTGCTGAAGGATAAAAGGAGTCTCAAAAGAAAAAAACAAAACAAAAAAAACAGCTGGCTCAAAACGGAAAACGAGCTCACGGGGGGAAAAAAAGGCCGCTTTCAGGTTTGGATTTTTCTTTTTTCCCCCAAAATGAGACATCTACAGAGGTTATGTCATGTGTATAAAAAGATGTGATTATATCCCAAATGTTGTGCCAGTCAAGATACTGTGTTACAGAATCAACAATCTTTCCACCAATGTAATACACACAAAAAATAGAAAATAGCTATCTCATACAGATTTCTTATTTATTACATAAAATCAGTTTAAAAAAAAAAAAAAAACAAACAAAAAAAACCCCATCACCCCTAAAGAGGGTCAGGATTTTACTTTATTGATCTGCTTCCTTAGGCAGTGCTGCTGGTTAAAAACTTGACACCAGATATCTGTGAAACAAAGATCTAAGTGAAATATTTCAATACCTTTTTTTTTTCTTCCAGTAAGAAGTCAGGCCCTGAGGCAGCTGTAAAATACAGAATATCTGACAGCTGCAAACATTTCCCAACTTGTCACACATCTGACATGAGCAGTTTTATTGTCACTGTGTTTATTCCAATTAAGAGTTCAGATTTCATTTTGTGTAACGTTGAAGAGAAAGCTAAAACACAAAGCCATTGGTATGAAACGGATTCTCTCCGCAGCCCATCCAGAATTCATGACTCTCTCTGCGCTGGACTTTATACTGCGTTGTGCATCGAAGCAGGCTGTTGAGTCTTTTTAAGTCTACCACCGGTAGAGGCAAAAAAGTAAAAGATACAAAATACTCCCTCCCACTGAAGATAAACCCTTTCAACACTTGAAAAATTACTTCTCACCCATCATAGAAAGCCATACACAAAATTATGCAGTTTTTCCAAAGTAAAAAAAAAAAAAAAAAAAAAAGATAAATAAAAATTTGCAGGGACACTAAACAAAGTTTGGGAGGAGGTGTTAAAAAAGAAAACTTCTTTATTTTAATCTTGACCTTGAATTACTTAAAAAGGGATAGGCTTTACTAGACTTTCAAAACAAACCATTCTTGTGCAAAGTTTTTACGTTGTTAAATGTGAAAGGACAATATACAGCAGAACAATAAAATCATGTTTCATTTGTACTTTTCTAACTTAAATTCCCTTTAAAGCAGCATAAATGCTAACCCAGTTTGGATCTTTCATTTTATCCACATAAACACCATCAAATGAGGCGCTACAACTTCAGTTAAATCTCCTCTAAAGAACATAATAGTGGTTACATACTTTTACCGTATGAAAATCTGTAGTATCCACAAAATGACAGCCAATGCAAAGGCAAGTTCTGATTAAAAAAATCACATTAGAAAACTTGCACATTAACCTTTTTTGTTTGCAAAATAAGCATCTATTCACATCCATCTTAAGAGAAGCACTGGATAATGGGCTCTAATGGCATGACTTTGGTTCAACCTTAACTTTGCCAAACTGGGGAAAGAAGGAGAGGACAGTCCCCTGGCAAAGGTATGGTTCTATGAAACATTTGGCACAAAGACAAAGCCACAGAAATGAGAGACCAAGCGTCATAAAACTAATATAGAACAGTGTAGTTAAAGTAAAAGAAGCAAATGTTAGAAGTGTTAGAAATATATATTCTGCTATTCTTATTAATTGTATTTTATGGATAGATTTTTTTTGGTGATAAACATTACATTCAAGAAAAGGATTGGACTTTCTCCATGTCTTTATACAAAATAACTTATTTATTAAAAAGTATCCTTTCATTTGAAAGTATGGTCAACAGTCTGGCTTTCTTCAAATTTAGTGATAAAAAAAAAAAAAAAAAAGGGGGGGGGGTTATTTCTATACCAGGACCTGTTTAATTGATAGATCTTAAGCTTGCCTTTATTATAGGATTGACAGAAACAGTAGTGTGCTGAAAAGAGGCCAGAGGAATAAATATAATTCACTGCAATGTACCATAAAAACAGGGGAAAAAACAAAACAAAAAAACAAACCACATCATCACTAATTGCATTTGCCGGCATAATTTGAAAATAGAACAGTTTTTTTCTTCTATGATTAACATGGCTAAAGACTTTGTTGTGGATTGCTGGAAGTGAAGGGGTTTTGTTTCTTTTTTTAATTAAAAATTTTTTTTTTTTTTTTTTTTTTTTTTTTTTTTAAAGATTACAACTTTGACTTTTTAGTTCAAGAGTTGAAATGATGCCCATGAGTAATGTTCTCAAAAGGAAAATTACCATTAACAAGAAAATATATATTTACACTGCTAAAAGGTCTTAGTTCATAAATCTTTAACAGAAAAATGTAAAAAGGCCACCAATGGGGGGGATACAGATATATTCATTTTTGAATGATTGTTATAAACTGCTAAAGATCAGTAAGTTTAAAAAAGGCACAGTAACGTACTACAGTTTAGGGCTAAAAGCAGACAAATCTGTGCCATCATTTGTTTATTTCTCTATTTTTTTTTTTAAATGTTATTAATTTCCATTAAAGAACTAAGATTCTTTAGTCAGAAATGAAGCAAGTCTGGGGAAGACAAAATAACTTTGCAGTTGATTTCCTTTTGTTCCCAGCTGCTCCATAGTCTGCTGAGGGAGCCACCGTGATCAGGATAGAGTTTATGTCTTCTCTCCTCACCCCATTGTGCACATGTACTGGAGCTGTTTTGGGATCCAATACTGCATCTGCACATGCTTGCATCAATGATGAAGGAAAGGAGGCAGAAAGATGTTGGAATTGGCAGGATGAAAAGCATCTGGATTAAGAAGGAGGTGTCCGGCATCATCAGTAAGTTATTTTATCTGCTCCAGGTCCATCAACCCTAATTTGCATAACACTTTAGAGTGGTGCTGTATCAATACTTACAGGAGAACTAAAGTCTGGGTGAGTTTTATTAGTGGAAAAGACACTTTGGCTACTGCTACTAATGGCAAATAAGGACATTCAGGAAGTTAGTATGCTGCCTTGATAAACTGAGGGACAGAATGAACTTTGTAGGTCATTTTCCCTTTGCTGAAGAGAAACCAGGCGGTGCTGCTGCTTGCAGTTTTCTGAGCCAAGATGCTGCCTCCTGCAAGTTTGTATGTCTATGGGGCTCTGCCACACTGGAAAACCACAGACAAAGGAGAGGTATAGGGTAGGGGATGCTTTGTGAATGGTAATAAGCAAATCTCTCAAGGAGAGATTGAGGGCCTAATTCGCCATTGTGCGAAGTGAGCCGCAAAGCCTTCGGCTCACTTTCCAAATGGTATTATGCGCCCGCTGATGTCCTGCACGCGGACATCAGCGAGCGCATTAAAGGGATTTCAGTCCCGGCGAGGAGACTCGAGTGCTCTCGCCGAGACTGAAGTTCCTTTAATGCACTCGATGATGTCCGCGTGCAGGACATCAGCGGGCGCATAATACCATGTGCGAAGTGAGCCGAATGCTTCGCAGCTCACTTCGCACAATGGTGAATTAGGCCCTTTATGTTTTCTGTTTATAGACTGTAGGAGCCATAACATTTTTCAAGGATAGTTTTTAAAGAATATTCTCAACAGCTGAAACTGTACAAACTGCGTGAACAATGCGTGAAGAAGGACTATATGTTAACCATTAATGGCCCAACTCATTTTTGAAAACATTATCGAAGGCTGAAAGACAAAACTAAAACCGTTTCACCATAAATGACTGAATGACCAATGTATTATGTGGTATTGCTATTAAAGTGAATCTGGTTTTGAGTTCTATAAAGAAAAATAGTAGCTACATATGTCTTATATTAGTCTCAGTGATGTACTTTGTTTATGGACCAAGACTTCTTTACATTAGACAGCAGTATGACACCATAAAACATAGCCTGGGATGCCCAGTTACTTAAATCCTGACTGCTTATAACTGGCTTTCTGAATATTTAGGAAAGAGGTTAATAACATTCCCTATTAAAAGCAAAAAAGGGGTGAGAAATGAATAAAGATATGCTACTAAGAAAGTAAATTCAGAAAATGTAGAATGAATTTTGATTGCACAAGGACTGGGTAAGTTGCTAAGTATTTGTATGCGACCAGAAAAATTAATATCTCAAAAAAGAAAAAAAAAATTTGCCATCAGTTCAGGATTTAAGTGAAGGAAAAATAAACATATTGGCTCCGAAACAAAACATGGGTTTTAAGAACAATCTAGTTAGGCAAATCTGCATATGAAGGAGTTCATTTTCCTAGGTGCATAGCACCAACCCATACCAATGGGAAGGAGCTACAACCAGGCATTTACAAGTACCAGAGCCAAAAATAAATATTCATTGTAAAAAGAGAATGTCAGAGTGCATATCCATAACCAAGAACTGGTGAACTGGTCTCCCCAGAAAAAGCAGCATATACATATTTGGAGGTAATCTAATGTGTGGGTTAATGAAATATAAAAGGTATTGAAAACCTGGCAGTGACAGATTAATTGGTCTGAAGAATGCAAAAGGAGTATTGTCCTTTTGAGAAGCAATCACATCATTCGGCAAGAAGTAATAAAGTGCATGCAAATGTTTTCTTTAAAAAACACAATAGAAATATATTACATATATATAGATTTCATAAAAACATCCTGTAGCAGCAAAAAGCAGAACATAGCACAGACGTCTTGCATCCAAGATCCTTCCAACTGGTGCAATCCTGCTCAACCAATTGGGCTGGGGGAAAATCACTTCTCGATTATTAAACCCCTTCACAACCGGGCATACCGACAACTAGAGAAATGGCTTACATTAAAAATAAAACTCGATTTGACAATGATTTAAATACAAAAACCAGAGTAGAGCTAAATAGAAGGTGAAAAAAATAAAAAATTTAGCCGGGGGGGGGGGGGG
>WMED01007186.1:0-17834 GCA_019650415.1 Pipa parva
AGGAGGCGCCCCTAGCATTTGCCTACTCTGCCTAATGGCAGAGCCGGCACTGCTGGTAAGCAACTGATTTTCACAACAGTCTTGTGAGAGAGTACTTTCATTAGGAGTATCAGTAAAGGCACATATTAAACAATTGTAAAAAGGTAGAATTTTGGAGAGAAGAAACCATTTGTACACTTTCCCTATGGGGGGAAAAAAAAAAATACAAAAGGTGACGAAATTTCTCCAAAACTATGCCACTTCATGCTTAAGAACTTGTTCCCTTTAAACACTGTAATAATCCTTGTATTTCACTGCTTAAAAGGAGTTTTGTGCCTTTGTGTGCATGAATACAACCAATACTGCAGCCAGTTCCCCCTCCCCCCCACAATTTGCATGTGCTCTTTCAAAAACAAACAAAAAAAAATGTGCTGCCCCCCCATGTTTCAGAACAAGATTATTTCAGTGCAATCATGGAAAGTAGGTATACCTGTCCTATGCTATATTTCTTTATTAAATCTGCTTCATGTGGACTAATAGCATATTTACACATACTGTAATCCATTTTACTGAATGCTCTAGCCTGAAAATGAAATAAGTGCTTCATTAATCCTTGACAAACACTTGCTGATCACTTATGAAATTTCCATATTTATGATTTATTACAGAGCAGATTGTCTCTGTACTCATGTGAATCCCTCACAGGCATTTTATTTAACCTTGTGTTCTTGTTAAAACCAGATCTATGCATTTGTAAAGCAGATTTCCTTTTAAAAACTGACCTGACCTTGTGTTCCAAAAACCAGGGGGAAAAGCCAAGCACAGGCTGGCAATAAAAAAAAGTCATACTAAATTATCACATTAATCGTGGAAGGAGATAAAATATGTTCTTCATGACTCCTGGCTGTAGCTGGTCTCAAGTATTGAATAGAAAAGTAAGAATGCGTCCAAAATGGATATAAGAATGGGCAGAATCAGAAACCAGGCCCCTGGAAATGGGGCAAACCATGAAACATAAAATACTACATGTGTTTGAATGAGCTTTTAACTGCTACATCCCCTTGCACAGACCAAACAGATTTTCAGGAAGCATTCATATGATTCCTAGTGTGACCTTGCCACCAGTTAATTCTTCTACAAACAAGTCATTAAATATTAGAATACAGCTGCACAAATGTTAACACTCTCCTTTACTCACTCTCTAGCCTAAAAAGGGGGTCTGCCTGTATTCTAACCAATTCCAAGATGCTCTCGTACCGGACACAAATTAAGTCATGTCACAAGCTGTCAGTCTCCATCTATCCCTTAAACAAAATGGTAACTCATTTTAAAGTGAGGTTTAAATTCATTATTTTTAGTGTAAACGTGCTCATTTAAACATTTATTTGAAATTAAGCTGTACAGAAATTCTTTATATTCGTATTATCACATGTTGGAACTTCTGCATTGTTACTAAATTTATAGATGCTACAGGGGAAAAAAAAAAAAAAGTGTTTCTAAATTATTAGTCAGGCCCATTATATCAACAACTAAACTCGAGACGTTCTTTCCTGCAGTAGAAAAGGTAAAAAGGCAACAACCTAAAAATAACACGCAGAGCAGGCAGGCAGGCCTTGACTTTATCTGGGAGATACCCACCAGTAAAACATGGTTAACCTGCTGCAGGACTTTAAATTGCCACATTTCCACACTTGCGACTGGTTACCGAGCCCTCGCTGAAGGGGGGGGGGGGGGGGGGGGGGGGGGGGGAGTATACATTTTCTCTCTTTGTTCTTAATATATTTGCACAAGAAGTGTTTTATGAAACCAGAGTGAAAAAGCAGTAAAATATACTTCCTCCTAATTCAGGATGCATTGCTGGGTCGTTGGCTGCTCAGGAAGGAACTTTCTTCTGCTGGAGTGGATCTGGTAATGAGAAAGATGTCCAGCAATGGTTTCCCAATGTGGTACATATGCAGTAACCCAAGTGTTGTGAAACCTGCATGACTTTCCTTTCAACTCTCTCTCCATTCTAATTTACAAGACGACAACCCCTACCCATTCCCTTTCCATATACCTCTCAGTTCATGCATATACGTTCTGCAAGACCTCTCCTAGAGTGCTTTGGGGCTTTTACCTTGCTGTTCTTCTCCTGTTGCATGCTTATTTTGATGTGGGTGTCATATTCCTGAAAGAGTTTCTGATAGGCTGCCTGAAGCTGTGCCAGTTTCCTCCTTGTGGGGATAAAATAATAGAATTCATTGCATTTTGTACATTTAATTTGTGTGTTATCGCAACATTGCCAAGATCTGCCCATTTCGCTCTCTCACTCCACTGCGACCACACTCATGCATGCTCTTGTCCTATCCCGTTTGGACTACTCCAGTGCTCTTCTGTCTGGCCTTCCAGTTTCCCACCTCTCCCTGCTCCAGTGTATTCTAAATTCCGCTTTCAGAATTCTCTCTCTACAGAGGGGACAGCCTTTTGCCCAATCTCCCTCTGCTCCCTGTAAGCAAACGAATAATTTACAGTGTCCTCTTTTTGACAATAGAAGGCACTTCACTCCATTGCCCTTCCCTGCAATTCCTCACTCGTATGCCCGTACATTCCTCACCATCAACTGTATTCCTCCCAAAGCACCCAGCTTTGCATGGCACATACTAAGGGTTTGTCTCAAACAGTTTTCTCACATCTGGAATTCTATACCACTTTATCTTCGCCAGGAACATTCCCTCTGCACTTTTAAAACCAAACTGAAATCCTTCCTTTTGGAGCACTAGCACTGATATTTAGCACTGACTTATGTATACATTTTATTTAATTCTTATTTATGTTTATAATTTGTATTTACAGGCATGTGTTTCAGCACATTGTTACAGCTCTTACTACCCTTCTATCTGTGTATGTAAGTCTTCCTCCCATTTAGATTGTAAGCTCTATGCGGCAGAGACCCCTCTAACCTCTTGCGTCAATCACAACCCAGCACTTAAAGTGAAGTATCCTTATGATTTTATACTTGTATTTCCCATAGCTGCATTAGATTGTACAGCGCTGCATACTTTTCTGGCGCATTATAAATAAAATTATACGTACTAGTATATACATAACTCCCATGGGTGCTAACAGCCCAGGACATCTAATGACCTTCCCTAGGCACCTCATACCAGGCTGATTATTGACCTTCCATGATAATAAGAGCTGCCTAATGAAATCCCGTGTTTCCCATAGTAAATTACTTCTCCAGCACGTACTTCTCATCTGAAGCGTTTTGTCTCTCTATTTTCAGTGCTGTTTCCAGGTTCTGCATTTGCATCCTTTGTTGGTCCAGCTGCACCACCTGTTGCTTGATTTGTGCATCCCAGCCATTCTGTTGCTCCTGGGCTATGTGGAGGCTGTAAGAAAAGGGAGACCACAAAGTATTGCACAGTGCTCCACCAACCAAACACCAACACCCATTTCTCAAAATGTATAGTAGAATCAAAAAAAGCTTTCAAGAGGGAATCTCCAACCTCTGCAACAATTACTGAAAATTCACTTCCAAAATATTTAATATATTTGTATTAGAAGCGTTAAAGCACTTCTATTTTATGGTGATCGAAAACAAAAGGGCTTTACTTAGTTTACATCCTGTGCCTTCTGCTCAGCACTATGTAGTTAGCAGGGAGAATCAGGCAGGGAAAGCGCTACATCACTCCGCAAGTGTGTCAAAGAAATATGAACTGAACCTAGTGTTCTGACTCTCCTTTCTCTTTGCAGCTGCCGATTCAGATACAGAAGAAGATGCTTCAGTGTTTGTTGTCCAGAGGCTGGAGATCCCATTTAACATTCATGTGAATAGTGTTAAGATGAGATTTATACAAGTGTAAAAGCACAATGAATATTGTATTTACTATACACTGACTGACAAGAAATCACCCCCCAGATTCCAATCCAGTTAAACAAATGCTGCTTTTGTGCAAGGGTTGGCAGATCATCCAGTTACATTTTTTAAATTCCTTGAACAATTATAAATCCGTTTAGAGTCGCATTCATTTTGCAGACTTCATAAATTCTCATAAGACTAAATTTACTTAGCAGCCATGCAGAATTAATATTCTGTATGTGTGTGGCTTTAAATGGATGATCTAGCAAACTTAATCAGCAGTGTTTTTCCACCTAGCATTTCTGGAAAACTGTTCCGCTACCAGATTTCTTCCGCTGACCTCTCATCCAGCTTTTTCTTCTCTTGCAAACAGATCTCCAGACTCATTTGACTCTCTTTAAGTTCCCCCAACAAAGAAGTCACCTGGGCTTTAACTGAATTCTTCTCCTCAGCTAGTTGCTGCCAAATTAAAACATAAAAAAAAAAAATAATTATAATGCATTCAAGACAAAGCAATAAGATTGTGTTAAGGGGATACCTATTCTAAAATGCAGGTGACATCAGTAGACATTCTCATACATGTATGTTTTTAACATATTATGCCTCTTAGCTGTCTCTGTTATATGTCAATATCCTAGTAAAATAAGGCAAAACCACAGTAAAGTCTAATATTAGCAGAAGAGAGAGACAAACATTTGCATTGTTTGCTTAATTTCTGTACACAAGAGTACATTCAAAGTCTCGTTCCTTTATTCCTCTTTATCAGGCACAAATATGGAAAATGATCAATACCCCTTTTACTACTATTGCAACTCTCCGGGCAGCCTATGTGAAGGTTTCAGGGCCAGGACAAAGGGAAAGCAATATAGTCAGCCTTCTAGGGCACTGCCAAACTGTCTCTAAGTGGAAGCGCTCCTGGGATGGAATTGTGCATGTCTGTGTACATGTGTGCATGTGTATGCCTTGTCCCACAATTGCAAAGCATAATTAGCTAAATCAATCCACTAAAATACTCATAACATTCTTACCTCCACCTGGCCCTGCAAGCACTGTAGTTGTTTCTGTGCCTCGACCCCTCTCTCTGCCATCTGGAGCCTAAGTTCGGAAACTTCCCCTTGAAGATTGGCAATCTTCTGCTGGAACTGTCCATTTCTGCATTAGAGAGGGGTATTTATGTTTATAACGCTGTATCTGAATAAATGCAGGCTACATTTCTTTCAGGCAGCTGAAAGACGACTCACCTGGATTCTGCTTCCTCCAGTTTCTTCTGGAATTCCTGCTCTGTTTTGGTATCTCTGGAAGAAATACAAATCATTAGATGCTTTGGCTGGTCCACAGGGTACATCGCTGTGAAGTAACATGCTTACCGGGTCACTGCATCTGTGCACATCTCTTTGTTACCAGTCTCCATCTGCAGAAAGGACAGAAGAGATAAACATGGGATATAAAATGCACAGCTTAAAGGAGAATTAAGGCTTGTTTTTATCTAAAGGGTGATTCTTAAGGGGGGAGGGGGAAATACTTAAAGATCACCTCTTTAGTTCCAGTGCTACCTCCTGTTTCAAGATAGAGCTGATCTTCATTTCTTCTTCTGCCGCCCCACGATCCTCTCACGCCTCCTCTACAACATTGCTGTTTTTTTCTTCTGCGCATGTTCTGAAGCAGTTTGAGCATGTGCAGAAGAAGAAAGAAAAAATCAATGATGTTGAAGAGGAAGAAGAAGCAGGAAGTAAAGAGGATCAGGGCATTGCAACAGACAAAAAGGCTGTATCTTTAAGGCAGCAGTCGGCGCTGGGGCAATGGAGGTGATTGGTAAGTATTACCCCAGTCCCCTCTTAAGGATAACCCATACAGAAAACAACGTTTTAGTTCTTCTTTAACAAGAACACCCTCTTTCTAAAACCTTTGCTCTGGCAGTCCTTGAGAAGCCCCCTTCCCTCTTTCTATTGTAAGACTGGCTTCTTTAAAGGAAAATTCTCACCAGCAAAAAAAAAGTGGACTACAAAATGGTTTCAAGCAATGTCAATTCTATGAACCGTTTAGGCACGAGAGGCCCAAGTCTATATGTGGTTCAGATGCAAAGGTGTCTCTCTTGTGGTCAGGTACTGAGGAGGATAAATTCTAACTAAACAATTTTGAAATGTTGGAAAAGACATTTGTGATGTCACACTGCATGAAATTCGGATTCGCACTGATAAAGCACTTCAGTTCAATGAATAATTAAGTTACTATTTACATAAAGGGGTGCGGTCACTAACTAAATCCAGCACCGTAGGCTTGCGTACATGGGGGTGTCTGGTATGTACCAACGCACCCATGCCTTTGGTGAGTGGAAGCAGTGACGTCACTGTTTTGCACGTCACATGCTCAGCTGTGACAATCACTCTGCTGTGGTGTCATTATAAGAGGCACCCCCTTTATAAGGCAGATGCACTTACCTATGTCCAGCACTAGTGATTATCTAGAAAACGTGCTGCGCTAACTATGGACAGATTCATCAAAATTTAAAAAAAAAAAAAAAGTATCTTTTTTTTTTTTTGCTACAAGAAACCACTGCAAACAATCATTAAAGATTCTATAAAAATGGACAGCTCAGGGAGATTAAAAAAAACGACTGAGTTAGTTACTCTTTGTTCCTGTATGGAGTTAAAAGTATTTGTTAAAACTGCAAAACAGTATACACTTTGAGTAGTTAAGCAGTTTCGCCCCCATTTACCCCTTGTGGCACTGTGGAAAGCAGTCACAGACTGTGGCCAATTCAATACAACTGTGTTCTATTGAGGTTTTAACCGCATTCACCAAATGCCAGGAGTAGCCTTAGCCTAACAGTAAGACATAGGTTATTCACTAAGGTGCGGATTCCCATAGCATATCCGCTTCAATTTAACCATTGTAAAGTCACGACAACTTTTTAATGTTAAGATTGCGACAATTTTCCCATAGTAAAGTCGCGACTGTGACAATATTCTCATTATAAAGATGCGACTGCGACAGTAGCAGCCTATTGCGATTGTCTTTATCTGGCGAATTCACATCTATACGCAGCAATTCGGACTTTGGTGAATAAACCCCCATAGTCTTGTAAGGCCAGTGTCATGCTGGCTGTTTTGTAGCAGAGTTGGAACAATAGTGGCCATTATTTCCTATGGGATAATCCACACAGGCTATTTTCTTTTGCACCATAGACAATAAGGAGTCTAAATGGGATCATTTAAAAAGGGAAGATTTCTGAATTCTAAGACTGAGTGGATGCTCCATATCCTGTAAGGGAAAACCAAGGTCTTCTTAAAGTGAAAGTATTGATTATCTAAAATTCTTCATAGGATGAGCTCTATGGAACAAATGGTTATTTTCTTCTTATTAACCCTGGCGCTAAAATACAGGCGGGAAGGACAATAGAAAGTTATCGGACATCTCTTTCTCACCTGCTTGTTTCGGGCTGGCCCCTCATCTTCCAATACTCTCTGTCTGATTGTCTCACACATACTGGGGGTCAGGGTTTCACAGGAGGACAAAGAACTCCAG
This sequence comes from Pipa parva, assembly GCA_019650415.1. Taxonomy (NCBI): domain Eukaryota; kingdom Metazoa; phylum Chordata; class Amphibia; order Anura; family Pipidae; genus Pipa; species Pipa parva. The sequence continues at coordinate 7,346 of WMED01007186.1, forward strand.
GGACTGGACAGATCCTAATGACAGACACAGCGGAGCAGTCAGACAGGGGCCAAGCCGAGGTGTCAGGTAGAGAAAAGCCAAGCTGATCAGAAATGCATTTGGCCAAGGAATGAACACCAGTTTATGGATCCTTTGACAACGCATTTCGCCTTAATCAGGCTTCCTCAGGGAGTTCTGGTCAACATTAGCTAGCGTGATTAAGGCGAAATGCCTTGGAGGATCATTATTTTATACACATGCACAAACTTTCTTACATATGCAAGTGCATTTTTAATCTTTATTAAAATTATTTTTTGAGATCACACTATTATGAGCTTTTTCTTGCGGGGAGTTTACATCCCCAACAGCTGGCTGAGCAGGATTGACTGGACTACAGCGAACAAAACACCAGAGGTCATTAAGGTCAGGATTACACCTTAAAGGAATCCACAGTTCCATTTCAGAAGGGGAATGAAGTAAAGCGCGGTACCTGCTTGTATTATACACCAATAACTTGTGCAACTGAGAAGCAAGCTGCTAACCTGGGAATTTGTTTCATAAAAGACGTACATTGCCTTCGACGCCTGCAACCATAAGCGCAAGTGTTCACCATAAACATATAACCACAAAACTACAACAAAATGCTAGGTGTGAGCTTAGTCTCATAACGGACCCATTTGGTCAGCTACAATAGATCAACAGCCTCCAACTGTTATTTGCCTATTTTTCACTGTTAAATAAATACTTTTGCAACGTATTTTATTTCATATGTTTTCAGTCAATCAGCACTAAAGAAAGGCTAAAGAGTTCTCAGTAACCAATCAGAATCCAGCAGGCATGCAACCTCACAGAGCTGCTGCCCACCTGCTTCTTTACAATTGTTATTTTTAGAACTCTTAAGCCTGGGGTATCAAGTCAATGAGATTCAAAACTGATAAGATAAAGAGGAAATAGGGAATCTGCAAGAAAGTAAATGAAAAACAAAAAAAAAACAAGTATTTAATATATTAGAAAAATGATTTAATAGTAACAATTACATGTTAATTAACTGTTTAAGGGTGGACTGTTCCTTTAAAGGAGAAATAAAGCAAAAAAATAAAAGAGCAAGGTTAAAATAGTTGCCTTATACAGAGCCGATTCATTACGGTGACAGCATGAGCTGTGCTGTAATTAGCCGGCACCCGATGCTTCCTTCACAGCGCTGGCTGACTGAGAAGCCAGCGCCACAGATCCTCCAGACTTGCTTCACTGTTGGTGCCAAATGCCTTAAACATCATCATGTTCATTGCGGGGGCCAATGAGAACACTCCCCGCAATGAGCGTGATGTATGAGGCCAGTGAAGGAAGTCGGGAGGAGCTGTGGCGCTGGCTTCTCAGTCAGCCAGCGCTGGTGAAGGAAGCATTGGGTGCTGGCTAATTAGAGCACAGCTCATGCTGTCACTGTAATGAATCAGCTCTGTATAAGGTAATTTTAACACTGATTTTTATATTTTTGCTTTAGTTCTCCTTTAAGAAGTTGGGGTAAGTAAATGACCTTAAGAAATTAAGGAGGCCAAATCCAAGAATTTGGTGAATTGAGCAAGCTCAGTTTTACATCAGAACTCTGCTACTGCGATTGCTCTATTTGGTAAAACACGCAGGAATAGGAATAAAGACGACTGCAGTGTTTGTTAACAGCAAAAGACATTGGCATGCTAGTGACAGCAGGAGGCAGCACTGGAGCATAAAATATCTACTGGTATGTGTACTTCCCCTCTCCCTCCTTATAGGAGAAATAGTGCTTGTTTTCTCTAGTCTCTAGGGGTGATTCTTCATAAAGGAGGGTAATTAATTATACTTTGCTCTAGTGTTGGCTCTAGATTTCACCGATTTTATTTTCATCTGTTACAGCTCTGCAGATCCTCTGCAGGTTCACGCCTACTCTACGACATCGCCGATTTCTTTTCTTTTGCAGTTTGAGCATGCACAGAAGAAAACATCAGCGATATTGAAGAGGAAGCAAAGAGAATCAAAGAGCCGGAACAGAAGAGAAGAAATTTGGTGAAATTGTGAAAGCAGGAGCCAACGCAGAGCTAATGATCTTGTCATAGTCAATCAATATTAAAACTAGGACTAGATGAGGCACCTTCTGCTTCACAACCTTTCTAGCTTATCTATTACTAAAGTGCATTACCTCTACTCCACATGCAGTTTTAGGTGCCCTCTGGTCGGGTAATGCAGTAACTTGCAGATACCGCCTTTCAGATTCATTGTGCCCTCGGGTCTGGTCTTCTTTTGCTACCAATTCTGCTAGCTGGTTTCTAGCAATGTTGAGCTGCGTTTGGAGAGAACTGCGATCATTTGTTAGTCTTTGTACCAGGTTGCGCGCCTCGCCAAACTTGATTGCAATGAACTCTCGCTCCCTTTTCTGCGACTCTTGAAATTCCAGAATCTCACTGTGTCTCTTCCGCAACATCAAATTGCTCTGCTCTAGGGCAGCTTTCACAGGGATAAAAGTAAAAAAATACTGTCAGGAGGATATATTAGATTTATGACTTACAGTCTCCCAGCAACAAATAGTGTTAAGGGAACTGGATAGGCTTCAGTTATCTTGATGGTGATAGAGAGCAATGGAAAATGACAAAGTCGACCATTATATCTAAACATTTTGCTAAAAGAGCAGTCAGGTTACTGATCATAAATATGTAATCCCTTTTTTTATTTACTAGATAAATTTACATATACACACAGTACTTGTAAACAAAAACAAAAAAAATCTTTGAAGTTGAATTCCTGAATTTTAAAAATTTGTGTTGTTGCAATGACATTTTTAAAAATATTGCATAGAAATAATGCCAGTCCAAATAAGATTCTTTTCTAGTGTTACTGGTCCTTTAAGCATCAGTGTTACTTAAATATTTCTGATTTTCAATGAATTACTTTGCTGTTTCAGCCTTGTAGCTATCAAACGTGCTTGACACAACAGATAAGAGTTCCTTTGTATTTGTACATTGAAAAATAAAAAAAGATTTTCAAAACAGGCAAAAATCAAACAAGGGTGTGGACAGGTCTTCTTATGGCTAGGAAACATTTTTACATTTAGCCTACACTTTGTTTAAAGTCATTAAGTTCTGTGGTAAAACAGGCAGTCATAGCAACAAATTATATTGTATGCAAAACCAGGAAGCAATAAGTGAATGTAATGACTTGGCCTTTATTGGTTATTTCTGGATGCGATTTATGGGGTTTATTGCAAGTTTATCTCCTATGACTTCCACCAAGTCAACTGTGCAGTGTGCAATTGGCTGCCTGCAGAGATTAAATGATATTATGAACATAAAATAATTTAAACTAGGCCTCACATTTGAGGTGGAATCATCCTGGGGAGAGCAGGGCACTATAAATGAACTGATCAGTGTTCAGCAATCAGCTCACCATGAGGAATTTAACAGGTGTTCTTGCCCTGCCAAACAATGGACCACAAAGCTGTCAAAACGCATCCTATTGTTTTCAATTGTGAAGCCACCTTCAACTACCGTATATGCGAAGAGGTAACCATGACAGAATATGCATGTAGTATTTATACAGATTTCATTGTCAGTGTGCAGAATGCAGAGACATACAGGGGAATTCATCAAAAGGTGCTATCGTTTACAGAGGCATGGTAACCCCTAGCAACCAGTCAGCATTTTCTGGTATAAGGAAGCAAGACTAATAAAAGACAACTTCTGATTGGTTGCTATAGATTGCTAGACTTCTGTTAAGTTTTCTCCATTGAGGAATTCCCCTGTAAGAAGTAAACCAGGAAGTAAAAAAGCCTGGTGTGGGTTGACTGTACTGCAGTCAGCATTTTTTGGTATAAGGAAGCAAGACTAATAAAAGACAACTTCTGATTGGTTGCTATAGATTACTAGACCTCTGTAAAGTTTTCCCCATTGAGGAACTCCCCTGTAAGAAGTAAACCAGAAAGTAAAAAAAGTTTGGTGAGGGTTGAGTGTACAGTACAGTTCTAACCAATGAGCAATTAGGTCTTGTGGGAACCTAGCAACATTGCTGGTGTTAATGTACATCCGTGTACAAGTATCAAGTAAAGCATATTGAGAGTAGCAGGGTGTGTGTATACTATCACAGTTACTTACTTCTCAAATCCTGGTTTTCCACCAATATGCGCTGAAAGACTTCGTGAGTGGCCAGTTCGGCGGGAATCATGTCAGGCTTCCCCAGGGATGCATCTCCAGTCCCCCCTACACACAAAGGGTAATCAGCAGAAGAGCTCTCCTTGGGCTGCACCATGTCGGCAGTCTGCGTTTGGACGCTCATTCACTGTGGCCCTCCTCCTACAGCTAGCTCTCTGATGGGAGAGAAATCTGGTGTTTGTTAAAGTGCTCTGAGCTGGCATAGCCTGACACACATAATCTGTAGCCATAGAAAATAAGCATCTAATGTAGGCCTATCCAATGCGACACTCATGAATATTCTAGCAGAATCATTGAAGAGGGCTAAGTAAAACTTGGTATATGTCAGTAATGTACACTTTATTACCCAGGAATGCAATTTAGTTTCTTTTTCTTTTTTTAACGAGCCTATAATTACAAGCAACTAACTTCAGGCCCAGTAGCTTCACTATAATAGATAAAACATAAGAAATACTGATTTTAAAAGGGAATAAATGGTGCTGTCCCAGTGTCCCTCCCTGAGAAACATTGGAGGCATGGTAGCATGTGTGCAGTGGCGTAAGCCACAAATAATTTAATAAGATGATAGCTCTCAGATAAATTACACAAATAATGTTTCTTTAGGGACTGTGAGCACATTATGTCATCATCAGTGGGAGAGTCACAGGTTCCCCTAGGCAACAGAAACCATAAATGGTACCAGTGATGAATAGTGTGCTGTATACATGAATGGATTTGTTTTCTTAAAGATTGATTTTACGTTAAATTTGGTGTTGCAGCCATCTTTTATTTGTAAAGTAAAGAAACCCTCACTCAGGCCTATTGTCTCCTATTCTACAACTTTAAATAATACATATTCATGAAGTGCCTCAGAAAGCCCAATTTGATAAAAAAATCAAGTTTAACTTTATAGTTGACACTTTTAAAAGTACTGCATAGGATTTACTGACATACCAATGTAAATAATAATCTTGGTGTTACCGGTTCTTTAAATAATACAGGGGTCGGCAACCTTTGCACAGTAGGGAGCAATTTCGCTCCATCCTCCACTGGGAAAAATTTTTTGCAGAGCCGCAAAAGGAGTGGAGTGCACACTCCCGATCACATGACCTGCTACAACAAGGCAGTTGAAGAGCCGCGGTTTGCCAACCCCCTGAAATATTACATCACTTCCATGTATAAAGTACATTTCTCTTTCTATATAGACCATCTTTCAGGCTCTCTCCATCAGCTCAATCATTGTGTTCTCTGGCTAATAAGGGAAGAATAATGTAAAAGCCTTGTTCAATGCAGTGACTGCGTGCAGATCAGTCAGTGCATAATTACACCATACTTCCAGAGAAATGCTTAGAATGAGCCATCCAAATGTCACAGTTGCAACCACAAATACTCAGGCGCAGGTTATTTTAACCCAGGTGTGAAAGAATCTGAACTGGGTTACTCCGTCTCTTTCAAGCCTCTCTCCCACTAGTGTTTTACATACTAGTTAGTAGGTCTGGCCAATGCTTGCATGCAAATGGAAAGAAATAGGAGTCATTCATTAGAATGCAGAAATGCTCTCCAGTCAATGACTCGTGAAAAACTCATTTGATTCTATGTTGGTACGACTCAGTCAATTTTTATATAAATAACCATGCTTCTTTAAACTAATTCTATATGTGAAGTGTTACAGAAAGGCCAATTTGACTGCAACCTGCAGAGGGCCTTATTCATGAAAGTACAAATTCGCCTGTTGAATTCACTCCGCTACAATTCAAGTTGCTAATAAACCAAAAGAGTCGCAAATTCACTTCTCCTTAGTCACAAAACAGCGGCTTGTCAAACAAGCAGACAGCGATGGACATCGTTGGATTTGTTGTGTGGTGTAGTCAGTTGAATATTAGTAGGATGTGTGTCATGTGAATTCCCCCATTGAGGTGCAGTGATGTCATCCTCATCAAATCCCTAACTTTATACAAGTGAATAATACATCTATTTCAATGTCACCTTGTCCCTAGCTCTTGTTGACATTTGATCGCATAGTCACTTTGGAAGAAATAGTCACCTTCTAGCACATCAGAGCCCTGCCATCAACCCACCAATTCGCCACTCTGATGTAATGAAGGAGAACTGTTGAATTCGGGGCAGTACACCTGTCCGAATTCGATCCTTCCACAGACTCTGATGCTTACTTAATAAGGCAAACTACCTGTGCACACACACACAAAGTTTTGTGAAGAGCTCCATAAGTTCATGACTATGGACATCATATGTGTTTGAATTAGTCGCATATTCATCACATTGCCGAGTTTGCTGAACATGCGAATATGGGGAAGTGGAGAATAAATGTGAATTCACACCTCTATGTGACACACACAAACCAATAAAAATCAGGAATTTAACTTCAACAAGTACAACACAGAAATTACTAACACGCAAATCCAAATACTAATTTTTTTATTTTTCTTGCTACCGGTCCTTTTATCATAAACAAATATTGTATCATTTCCCATATAACAAACACAGCATCTGTTTAAAAGTCAACAGCTTGCTTTTCTACCACGGGGCCAAGTTGCTATACAATCTTTAAATGTTACTAAAACTCTTAAGGTGCAAAAAGTTTTCCCAATCTGCAGACATTATTGCGGTATGTCATTATTTCAGAACGCGTGGGCAGGAAAACAAAACAAAACAAAAAAATCATAGCAATGTTGTGTTACAAAAATCTTCCACTTGGGACAAATAATAAAATATCCCAAATATATTTTTTGGAACTTAAATACACTTCAAACTCTATTATCTTTGCACACACCTGCACATATTAATTCATCTTAAAGGATAAGGAACTTTTAGCAGTAGCCATTTCAGGTGTATTAAATGTAAGATCTGAGTAGTTGTAACAACTAAAACAAGCATTTTACATTATTATTATTTATACATTTTACGCAGCGCTTTACAGAGATTCATCATTCACTTCAGTCCCTGCCCCATGGAGCTTACAATCTAGTTTTGTCTCACACACACACAGATGTAATTTTTTGGATTGCGGGAGGAAACCGGAGTGCCCGGATCACAGCCCTGCAAGGCAGCAATGCTAACCACTGAGCCACCGCACTGCCCTACATAGGAAACCCCTTAAATTATCCCATATATAGTGGTACCACGGTTCTCGACCACAGTTCATTCCGGAAGTGCGGTCGAGAACCAACTTGGTCAACAACCGAAACAATTTATCCCATAAGAATTCCGATCGCTCGTATTGATGCTGCGGGCGAGGCGCGCTTGGGCTGTAAGAACGCCATTCGGCTCATGTCGGGTGTTCGGGTTCCAAACGTTTGTTCGGATATCAGGACAAGATTTCCTGGAATTTCGTGGTTGAACGCCGATTTGTTCGAAAAGTCAAGTCGTTGGAAAACCGAGAAACCACCGCACTCTAAACAACAAAACTATGGAGGCAAATATGTTCCTGTCCAAAAGGCAAGGGACTTTCCCCTGTGACTAACCTGCACATAGGATAACTCTTCTGACTAATGGACTGCTGGATCTGGCAATCAAAATATTTCCAGATTAAAAATCCTTAAAGTCCCCCCATCTGTACGGCTCCTTGTGTTGTCTTCCCAATAGCAGCCTCCACACATCTCCCCAGATCACTCCATTTAAAGGGAATTGTGTTCGACTACACAGCAACCTGGTCGGAGACACTTACCTGTAATTTGTTTCGTTTCTGGATTATCGCTTCCGCGTTTAATCCTTCCCAGGAAGTGGGGCGAAGGCACATTTGACAGGAACGTCGGAAGTGGGGCAAAACTTTAGTAACCAGACCGGATGTAAAGGGCATATGATCAATGGGGGGGGGGGCGGGGAATGCGTAGTAGCGAATTAAGAAAAAAAAAAAAGCACATGTTAAAACTTGGCAGTCTCTCCTGATTCCCAACATCAGCTCGTATGATTGGACGCCCTTTAAGCGCCTTGCTTCTCATTGGTCAAAGATACGCGATGTAGGCGTGGTGGAGCGAGCTGCCTGATGGCCGCTCCGCCCATGTGACAGGGACGCTCAATGCTGATTGGACTAGCGGCTTTTGGGCTGGGCGTTTTTGTTACTGCAGTAGGCAGAGATGGGGAGCAGTCCCAGTGTGGGTGAGTGAGGGGGAGGAACTCGCGCAGATTCTTCTCCTTCTACCACATGAAATGTAGTGTGAACGCATGCACTTGTTTGTGTGGTGTTAACTGTGTAGTAGTAGCTGAGATACAAGCGCACAGGCATCTCTCACCCAGGGCACGTGTTGCCTTCACTGAAATATTCCTGTGCCACTAAGTGACATGCCATGCTATTTATTTATATTATTGCTATTTATTTATATTATTGCTATTTATTTATATTATTGCTATTTATATTATTGCTTTTTATATCATATTATTGCTGTTTATACTATATTATTGCTATTTATGTTTTATGTTATTGCTATTTATATTATATTATTGCTATGTATTTATATTATTGCTATTTATATTATTGCTATTTATATTATTGCTATGTATTTATATTATTGCTATTTACAATACATGTATATACCTTTATCCATGAAATGGACTAATGAAATCTAACTTGTGTGTTTGTCTATGGACATATCTGTGTGTTGATATGTATCTATATTATTATATGTGTGATTATAGACACCTGGGGTGAGGACACATACATAGAAATGGTAGGTATCTGTTGTCATCGCTAATAAAGCGATTTTCGTCCTCTTTGTGCGGTTTTCGAATTATATGAGAGTGTAATATGAGCGCTCATAGAAATTCACACAATACCAAAGCATTGGTATCAATGCAAACCTCCTGACTTTATTATCTCTTACACCAGTGATTTTCAACCGGGGTTCCGCGACACACTGGTTGATTGGCATCATTTCCCGGATAAAGAGGGAGATCGATGTGATCTCTCTCTGATGAGCCGGGTAATGACGCGGTCTCTGTTATCTGGGACTGAGACCACATTATTAGCAATCAGCATCATTACCCGACGCATCAGAGAGAGATTGTAGCCTTGGATCCTCCCTCTGGGACCTGTCGGGTATGTAGACGTCAGTGATGGCACGCACGTTATGCGATTTCTAGGGGTTCCGCCAGAAATTTTATGACATCAAAGGGTTCCCCTGAAGAAAAAAAGTTGAAAAACACTGTCTTACACCAAACTATATACCATATATGACACACAAGAAAAGGGTGGGCTTAACATTGGCTAGTAGCATTGTAAATGGCTATCTACATAGCTGGGAGTAATTCATGCTAATTAACCCCTGAGTTCATTGGTGCTTGCTCTGTTAACCCCCCAGGCACAAGCCCACCCATCATTTACAGTGAGAACAAAGAACAGAGATTCAAGTAAATGTCCATATATAGAGTTGAGTAAATGCCCATATATAGATTCAAGGCAACACATGCTGCTTACATATATTGCTGGCATATGGCATTACAAACCAAACCTGAGTATAAAGTATAATTTAATCAAAATATATCTCTCACACTGGTTAAGGCTATGGTTATGATGACATTAATAATTATACCAGAGATGGGAATGCTGTGCTCCCACTACAGCTGCTGTTGCTAAACTTAAATTCCCAGCTTCCCCCAATAGCTGGATCCTGGGCTATGGTGATGATACATTTATGTGGTTCAACAACTCCCTTAATAAGTATCCAAATCCTACTATTCCTTCAGCAATAAAACAAAATCATTTCATTATATATAAATATATATATATTTTCTGAAAATCTTACAGCAAGTAGAAACAGTGTAAATACCTTCTGTTTTATATAGGCTTGCCTTTTTTAGCCCAAATAACCTCAATGTAAGATTTTAACTTTGATGGTTTCTCCCAAACCCTATCAGATGCCTTGTGGTGAGCATTGAGGAGATCTGGCAAGACCAAAACGTGCGTCTCCTGCCCTGCTATATGGCGCTAAGTTTCAGACTGGATCTTTGCTAGTAAACCAGTGTTGCGGGATGTGCAGTTGACCATAAGGGTTTAAAGGAGAACTATAGCTTGTTTCATCCAGGGGTGATTCTTAATGGAGGGAAATACTTACTGATAGGGGGTTTTAGGCTCCAGCGCCGCCTTCTTCTTTTTTATAGGAAGCCAATTTCTTCCACTCTTCACAGCGATCTGATCCTCTTCTCTTCCTGTTCCTGTCAAATTTTGAGCAAGAGCAGCAGCAGTTTTACATCAGTATTTCTCTACTGCACTTGCTCAATGCACCAAAATTTAACATGAACAGGAAGTGAAGGGGATTGTGAAGAACACAAGAAATCAGCTTCCTATAGAGCAGCGTTTCCCAAATACCGGGTCGCGACCCGGTACCGGGCCACGGAAAGTT
>WMED01007187.1:0-17833 GCA_019650415.1 Pipa parva
TATGCTGGTAGAGAACAGATCGTGGCCACGGCATATGCATATGCATTTAAAAGGTTACCAGCACCAATTATTACTCGACTGCGTACTACCTGACTGTGTTATAAGTAAATTGACCTCTCCTCTTGACTTATTCTTTTAAGTGGAAGTGATCTCTTTTCTACTGCATTTAGCCTGCCACTAATACAGGAAGGGGATTCACCAAGGTGGCACAGGGGCAGGTGATGGTGTTTAGTCTGGGAATGACACAGGAAGGGGGCTCAGCAAGGTGACACAGGGACAGAAGGGGGTACTGTCTTGACTTATCCATGGGTCATATTAAAGTTCTTAATTTTTGGCCCAAAAGCTGACCTCGACTTATACACGAGGTCGACTTGTACGCGAGTATATACGGTAATAATAAGTTATGTTAGTAGGGTTACATATGATACCTGTCTGAAACCAGAAATGTCCCTTTCTGGAGAGGTTGGTCCTGTTTTATATGAGTATGAATATGATTTTGGCTCTCTTCTCTAGGTCTAGTAACATTAGTGGATTAAATGTTTGTGTCTATCTTCCAACAAACTTATTATTTATTTTTTTAATGCATTTGATACCAGTTGTAATGTCCTTGCTCACAATCGTATAGCTCATTTAAAAAGAAAAATCACACAGAAGCAAATTTGAAGGGTCACTAAAGGCTCAATAGTGATTCAGAAGGGGGAGTTTAATAGTTATCAATTTTGTTTCCTCCAGCGCTGCCTCCTGCTTGTTAGAACATAGACTTTCTTTTCCTCTCTGAGCAGCACTGCAATCTTCTATACTTTTTGTATTCTGCTTCTGCACTTGCTTGACTCTGTGATTTTCAAGAGGTAGCAGAAAAGTATTTAGCTCCCCTTCAGAATCACACCTAGACTAATGATCATTTAGTTACCCTTTAATGTCTAAAATGAATGTGGTTATATACAAATAATAACGCCTTTATTTGTTTCAATGAATAAGAGTTTTGCTTACCTGATATAATATAAACAGATATGGGGATGATGTGCTTTTGTATTCCCTTGAGTAGTATCAAAAACACTAGTATTGAAAATCTTTTATGTATGACACTAATGAAATGCAAGTTTGGTGGTATATGAAATGCGAAGTCAAAAAATAATCTGATATTGATATAATGTTTTTATTTATCTTTAGTTTACTGTTCAAAATGCTCTGGAAGAACTTAAGACAACAGGAACATGTAACCCCCAAGAGACCCTGCCACTTCCATGTCTAGACATTCCTGTCATATTTCTTGACCCCTTATCTAAAATGCAGCGGATAGAGGCGACATCCACTGTGGGCACAGCTCGTGCAGGGGGAAGGAAGCCAGGCAGTGATATGGATCTTACAAACGTGAGTGCTGGAAAATTGGTAAGAAATCTCTTTTTTTTTTTTTCTCAGTCATGTTAAGGAGATGGGTTAATAGATGAATGGCTTTAAAATGGGGAATTACATTGTGTGCAGATAAATAATTAAGCCGAGATAAAAAGCATAATGAGGAATAAGGTACTCCTGAAAACTGTACTGGTAGATTTGCTTGGTCAGCAAAATGTTGACCTCATATTAGTTTTGTATAAAATATTAACTGAAATTATATAAAAATAATAGGCAGGTGTGATATCTAGGATTCAATTTAGGGCCTGGCTAAATATCAGGTGAAGGAGAGTAAAAAAAAAAAACCTCATCATTCGGTAGGGCTGAATTAAAATTGTAGAGGTAATTTGCTCTGATGAATTATGCTACAAGTTGACATGATGAATGAATTGGTATATATGGTGACATGTCAAGTGTCTATATGAAGCTTTTACAGTCAAAATATTCTTATAGAGAGGAGAGGCTATTTTTAGGGAATCTCCCTTGATAACAGAAGAAGATGATGGTGTTGGTTTGTTTTTTACCCTTGAATACAGCACGCGCTGGCCTTGCCTTTAACAGATAACTAACAATGTATCTCTCTCTGTCTGTGAAAATGTTTCTTCACCTGCTGAGCTTTTTAAGAACAGGTAAACTATCTGCTTTTCTAGTTGCAGCTTTACCACATACATAGTCACGTGCATTAAATGTGTATTGCTTTTGTGAAAAGATGACATTTTGGCATGCATCTGCATTGTGAAGCTTGATGTTTTTTTTAGTCTTACAAGTCAGTATTGTTAACATAATTTTAATCCATCTGTGTCATTTCAAATCTGGACATTTGCCAATCTTTAATTTTTTTCAAAATCACTAATAATCTAATATTTTCTTCCAATGAACTGTAGAAAAGCATATAGCTAGGAAATTGTGGTACAAAATCATACATGTTCTCATTCAATTCCAAACAATGTTCAAAACATTAAGGATGCACAGTCTTATCATTTGGGACATTCTTTCCAATTTCATTCTTGCTCTTTATTTTAAAATGTTTTAACAAAATGGCTGTGGCTAACAGGTATGAATCTTTGTTTAATCCTCTTGAAAAAGTGGAGAGGATGAGACGTGATTTTTTTTTTTAGATTTAATTTGGATTATTTATATGAAGGTGGTTGAAAAATTAAAAGATTGAGTACCTTTTATCAAGGCACAACGATACTGCAAGGGCCAAGCTTGCTTGTATACAATTATCAAGGACTGCAATTGGTGTAGGGTACCTTGCACATAGAACCAATAAATTATGGCAAAGTTTCACAAATATGAAATTGAATGAGTTTAGTCCCGGATGAGATGAATTGAGCTGTAGAGATCCACTACCAGCTGTTCTGCATAGTACAGAATTTTGGTTAATTGCTTTTTGACACCTAATGAATTAAGACTGGTTTGATTGTAAATAAGTAAGACATACCTACAAGAGAATTAATTGAGGGGGCAATCCTTTACAGTTTAGCAACAGTCTAGCAACCAGATGTTGAATTTCATACCTGCATACAAGTGAATGCAACTTGCTGATTGGTTGCTGTGGGTTACTACATCTCTGTAAACAATTGCCCATGTTGATGAATTTCTCTGTTAATGTTTTGTACACTGAATTAATGTAAAACTGTGATCCCTATAAGGAAAAAAATCATAGATCTCTTTAGAAAGTGACTATCGTAATTGCATAATGTAGACTTGTCAGCAATAATACCTGATTCTGTACTGCAATTTGCAGTGTTTCTTCATGCAGGTCTTAACATCCCAAAGGGGTAATGAATAACAAAATATTATATTTGTATTGCTCTTTTTAGTATCTTTTCTCTGGGAAATACACACATGCCAGGGAGATTGTCATTATGTTTGTTTTCTCATTCAAAAATGCAGAATATTTCACTTGGATTTATATCTGTTTATTTTATGGCAGTACTTGCCACTGCAGAGCTCTGTAGAGTTAGGTCCCTGTGTTATTTTAATGGCCCCTAAAAACCAAAGTTACATAACACCACAACCTTGATCCAAGACTTCTATGGGTTCAACACATCCCCAACAGTGATGAAAAGAATTAAAAGTAGTTTTTGATTATGTCTTGCTTAAGTCTTGCAACTACATTTATAAAGCACCCCTATGTTCTTTAAAGGCAGGTAGGATATTTCTGGTAATGGGTTACTATAGGTTCAGTGCAGACATATATCTAAAATATATACTTTATTCTGGGTCAAAATGATATTACTGGATACCTTGACTTTGTATATGTGTTTCTGGAGTAACAGTTTGCTAAACCACAACAAGGAAAAATCTTCCCTGTGCAGGCATGTCCTTAAAACTCTTAAGGCATTCAGTTAGATTTAGAGTACCAAAGGGACTTCTCCAGGTAACGAGATAAAAATAAAACTGGAAAACTCTTTAGGCATTCTGCAGTGGCACTTCTGAAGCAGAAAACAGGCAGCAAAACTAACTGTGTGAAACAAAAATTCTTAACTATTAACATGCTTGTTTGTGATTTCTTAATGATGTTTGAGTTTTTGTGATTTATCAGTCCAGTACTTACTGTGTGGTATAACTATAACGTATTAAAAAAACAAAACAAATAAAGCAAAAATAAACTATTGTTTTTGCTAAATTTTGGTTTTGGAAGTATTTTTGGTCTCCCTGATTGGCACTCTTGTTTTTGGGGACTTTTTTCTTAGTCTATGGCGGAGGTTCTTGCAAAGAAAGAGGAGCTTGCTGATCGACTGGAGAAGGCTAATGAAGAAGCTATAGCGAGTGCTATTGCAGAGGAAGAGCAGCTTACAAGAGAGATTTTAGCAGAAGAGAACAATGACATCGAGATTGACAATGAGAGTGATTTTTCTGTAAGTTTGTTACCATTTTTTATCCTGCTCTTCTATTTTGATTTTTGTTTTCTACATTTTTGTTTATCTAACTAAAATTTGTCCAAATAACTAGTTTTTAAAAAGGCTGCATATTAAAAAGTCCCACAAACAGGATACAGAGCGAATTGCCATAGTTATTAGGTTAAGAAAAAGATTTACTGATCGTTTCTTTCTAATTAAACAGTTTTGGCTATGAATAGGGGTTTCTTTAGGATAGATTATATTTAAGTAGAACATCAGGGGAACACGATGGGCTGTGGTCCCAGCCTGTGGGTTAAAATTGATGCCCAGGTTGTGTTTTATCACTTTCATATCTTTCTCAAGTAAGTTAGAATTTCCAGTTAGAAATTGTATTATAGCATAGTTAAGAAGTGAGAGGTTTTAACATTCTGTTTTGTTCCAGTGGGAAATGGAACATATAACAATTGGCTATATCAGAAGAGATTAGAAACCAACATATAACTGAAAGAAATAGATTTTGTGTATGAACTGTAAGCCATGCAATCCCTTTCCTCAGTTGTTGCTTTAATATTTGTATTCCCCGCTGTCTCTAGGCTAGTATCGGCAGTGGAAGTATGCTGTACAGTGGCTTGTCTATGGACTGGAATGAAGTATTAGCAGATTATGAAGGTAAGATACAAATTACACCCAGGGATGACAGTATTGAATGCTAACAAATGGAACTGCTGTTTTATTCTGTAGCAATATCTGCTCTTCCACAAATCGGATTATTCAGAAGGCAAGTGAATATTGCAGCAAACTAACCAGAGGTAATGATAATGATTATAATAAATGTCCTTATTAGTCTAAAATAGCCAACTATGTTAAATGCCTAGGCTAAAGGGTAAGTAAAGCTCAGAAATGTTTAGAATAGAATTAATGTACCTTATACATAATGTTTATTGTACCAGCTGTTTGTTTGATGTAATCTGTTGATAAATCACGGTCAGAGCCCCTGGGCAGGTGGCGCCCCTAGCATTTGCCTACTCTGCCTAATGGCAGAGCTGGCACTGATCATGCTTTTATCCAGGCTAAATTACACTCATGAACACCTCTAAGAGATAAGACAAAGATCATATGTAATTCCTTTAGTATAAAAAGTATGGCATATTTAACAACCTTTTTGGAATAAAGTTGAATATCTCTAGCTTAAACCATTTTTGGTTTTAGTTATCCTTTAATTAATACCCATAATTTATATAAGTGGTTAATTCTAATTTATTATGTTAGGAACAGATTTGTCTTTTAAAATGTTTGCAGGAATGGACCATTTTAATATATTTTTCCTTTACTAAGTATCCTATTTCTTTGGTTTATAGCCAGAGAATCATGGAGACAGAACACATCCTGGGGGGACATGGTAGAGGAAGAACCTTCACGGCCACCAGGACATGGCATACATATGCATGAAAAGCTTTCTTCACCATCAAGAAAAAGGTCTGAAAGCATGTACATGTATAACTGCAATTCTATTTTCTTTGTTTTTTATTTTTTGTGAACTTGCTTTGGTTTGAACAATTAAAAGTATAATATACAGATAAAAATGGCATTTTTTATATGGTCTCGAGATAAGTTACTTATCTCTGTTTACAGGAAGTAAAATGCTGTGTTAAAGGTCATTTCACGAACCCTAAATTTAAAGGGAATTTTAAACCATTCTTGAGGTCATACCTTCCACAATTATAATTTATAAATTGGGTCCAGGTCTATTCTTCATAAAAGACTTATACACAGAACAAAATTTTAATTCAAATTTTCAATTAAAATGTATTTGTTTAAGACTTCTTTATATGCGTATATCATATATTTACCCTGTTTCCCCCAAAACTAAGCCCTAGTGCAATTTTTTCAAAGCTTAGAAATATAAGGCCTCCCCTGAAATATACCGTACCAGTACCGTGTCCCAAAAATAAGACCTAGTGGCATCTTTAGGAGCAAAAATGAATATAAGACCCTGTCTTATTTTTGGAGAAACACGATTTGAATGTAACATAGAAATATAGTTTATAAGGCTGAAAAAAGACACAAGTCCATCCAGTTCAGCCTATTTTCCTGCAATGTTGATCCAGAGGAATTGCCTATTCCTTTAATTATTTTAGTAGCCCGCCTTTAAACCTGTTCAAGCTCAATCACATCTTTCTTGTGCACTGGTGCCCAAAACTGCACACAGTATTCCATGTGTGGTCTGACCAGTGCTTTGTGAAGTGGTATAATGGTCTCGTCATGTGCGTCTATAGCTCTTTTAATGCACCCCATGATCCCATTTGCTTTGGCAGCTGCCACTTGGCAGTTGGTTCAATTAAGTTTATTGTCAAGTAGAACTCACAAATCCTTTTCCATGTTTGTTTTTCCCATTTAGAAAATAATCTAGACATGCATAACCTTACATTTATCAGTATTATTATTATTTATTTGTTCTTATATAGCGCTACTATTTTACGCAGTGCTTTACAGAGATTCATCATTCACTTCAGTCCCTGCTCCATGGAGCTTACAATCTAGTTTCCCTATTTTGTCACACACACACACAGATGTATGTTTTTGGATTGTGGGAGGAAACCGGAGTGCCCGGAGGAAACCCACGCAAGTGCAGGGAGAACATACATACTCCATGCAGATGAAGTCCAGGGTGGAATTGAACCTAGGACCTCAGCGCTACAAGGCAGCAGTGATAAACACTGAGCCACCGCATTGCCCATATTAAACCTCATTTGCCACTTTCCTGCGTATCTAGATCCCTCTGTAATAAAGTACTCTCCTCCTTTGTATTAACTACTTTACAAAGTTTAGTATCATCTGCAAAAATTGAGATTTGACTATGTAATCCCTCAGCAAGGTCATTTATAAATATGTTGAAGAGAAGAGGACCCAAAACTGACCCCTGGGGTACCCCACTATTAACAGTAACCCAGTGTGAGTATGTACCATTTATAACCACCCTCTGTTTCCTACCACTGAGCCAGTTTCTAACCCACTTACACACATTTTCCCCCAGTCCAAGCATCCTCATTTTATGTCCTTTTATGGAAATTCACTGCTTTGACAGACTCTGATGCTTAATGAATAGGTGAATGATGTGCATGCAAATTGGTTTGAAGTGCTCCGTAAGTCTGCATCCATTGTAAGCATCCAAATTGGTCACAAATTCGCCACATCTCATAGTTTGCTTAATGCCCGAATATGGGGAAGTGGCGAATGAATGTGCATCGATCCTTTACACAACTGTTGTGATTTTCATGAATAAGCCCCTAATTAGTCCATTAAGGCTGAAGGAACAAGACACGTTTGATGTGTCATCAATTTCACCCAGGATGTGTTGCCTCCTTAGCCTTTGGAACCAGTCCCTATTGCAGTGCAGCAAAATCATACTCTGGTGGACATCAGGAAATGAAGGGCTTCTTGTAATGATTAATCACTACTATTTTCCTCTGATAATGTATCAGTAATAATCGCCCCATGTGCTGTATCTCACTTAAGCCAAAAAGATTTTTTATTCCATCTCACAGAACTATTGCTGAATCTAAAAAGAAGCATGAGGAGAAACAACTGAAAGCTCAACAGCTTAGAGAGAAACTCAGGGAAGAGAAAGCTTTCAAGCTACAGAAGCTGTTGGAAAGGGTGAGTGGGTGTCTGTAAATAATATGCATAAGTAAATGTGTAAAGGAATAGGGTGTGCATGTAAGCCAAAGTTAGCTGAAATCTGTGTGTTTGTTTTTTTGCTTAGTAACATGACAATTATTGACCCTTAGTTAGAACATGTCTATCATTCAAGTAGCAATTAGAATTTTTCATTATACTCTACCAGTCAAAGTCTTAGTACTCAGTCAGGAAAAATGGTGCAGGTCGAACTTTGATTCGGGAGAAAAATCAATCAAAATGGCAACAATCCGGTAGTAGTGATGTGTGAATCTTCACAAGACAGATAGATGCATTAGCCGGGTTGCCTGTATCATATATAGAGAGTATCATCCCAGTCGACCGGTTGAAAAGATAATATGTCCTAGACTGCAGGCAAACAGTAAACAATAAATGGCTGCCGGACGCGTTTCGCCTACTGATCTGCAGGCTTCATCATGTGGCTAGTTTGTCAGTACACATTAGCGTCTTTATATATGTGGAATAATCAATTAAGTATCATAAGGACGTAATAACGTCATGACGTTGGTACGCAATGACGTCAACACGTTACTACAGCAAAAAACAGGATAAGTAAATTTAGCCAAAGTGAAATATTAGAAAATAAACATAAAATAAACAATAAAAATACTAAAGATCAAGAATCGAATAAAATAAGATTCATTACTAACTTTAACAATGAATGGTCTAAAATCAACTCCCTTATTTCTAAAAACTGGCATATATTAACATCAGATCTATACTTTGCAAATCTAATCTCAGACAAACCTAGCATTACAGCTAGAAAATGTAAGACAATAGGCAATATGCTTTGTCATAGCCATTTTCAACGCCCCGTGACCTCCCTGAATAGAGGTTACAAATTGAGAGGGTCCGCTCCATGTGGTACATGCTCATTTTGCAAATATTTCGTAAAAACGATTAAAATATCTGATTCACAAAATACCTGTACTTTTACAATTTATGATTATATAAATTTTAATACAGTGATACCTCGGTTCTCGAACGCCTTGACTTTCAACCAAATCGGTATTCGACCAGGAAATTCGAGAAAATTTTGTCTTGGAATCCGAACAAATATTTGAAACTCGAACAGCCGAATGGCATTTTCAGCATCAATACAAGTCAATCTGCAATACAAGTCAATCTGTTTTGGTTCTCGACCAAATTTGGTTCTTAACCGCACTTCCAGAACGAATTATGTTCGAGAACCGAGGTATCACTGTACTACTAATTGTATTTACCTTTTGACATGTCCTTGTCCTAAATACTATATGGGACAAACTACTCAAAAGGTAAAAAACAGACTTTCCCAGCATATCTCAAATATCAAATTATCCAAAGAACACAGAGAAGGAAATAAACCCCTTTCATCTGTGGCCTACCACTTCATGGAGGTTCATAATTAATCCCCTAAATTCCAACAAAAAGTAACAATTGTTATCAGAGGGGGCGACCAGGGTTCTCAAACTCAACTCAGCATGTGGGCCCCAGAGCAAGATCGCAGCCAGTTGGCGGCTTGCTACCCCCATAGCACCCCTCCTTTCTTACTACCCTCTTCTTGCCCAGCTCCTCTGTTGCCAGCTGTCTGTGCTGTAGCGCTGAGTTGAGCGCTACATCACAGACAGCCGGATATAGTGCTATAGCAATTCCTTTCCCCCGCACTAATCAGTGCTGGGGAGAGGAATCGCTATAGCACTCAGCTCAGCGCTATAGCACAGACAGCCGGCAAAGTTGCCGGCTGTCTGTGCTATAGCGATTCCTCTCCCCAGCACTGATTAAGCTTCCTGTCGCTCACAGAAAGCTTAATCAGTGCTGGGGAAGACCCTCTTCCTTTGCCGGATGTCAGCTCAGCTTTACAGCACAGTAGACAGCAGGCAACGGAGAAGGTAATTTTGCCGAGTCCCCCTTTACAGAGCCTTGCGCCCCCCCCTGGATATGGTCTGCAGGCCGCACACAATAGATCGGCGGGCCGCTTGTTTGAGACCCCTGCTGTAGACCTTAGTGTTCTCAAAACAGTTAATCCATGTTCTCATAACAATCATGTTAAATCTGCCTAGCCAATTAGCGTCTAGTTTGTTTCTGCATGCTCAGATAGTTTTGAATTAACACACTTCCTATAAATCACTGTAATCAGCCATTAAACTTTAGAAGGCTTTCAAAGAGGTAACAGACTGAGTTTGTGTTATTTATCTATGATAAGCCTATCTCCGAGCTCGTTAAATCCTTGATTAATCAATACTACTGATTCGGAGCCCAATATGGAAATATGTACCTAAGTGTTGTATTTCGATGAAAAGTGTCAGGGAGAAGTGGAGCCTCAGGGCTCATGCTTACTATAGGCCAGTGAAGCCCAAGATTTATCTGCCTGGGGGCCATATAAATTTGAGACACGCGTGTCACGGGCCACTATGATGTGTGTATGTATATGTATATGTATATATATATATATATATATATATATATATATATAGTGATAAGTCAAGGCAACTGGATTTGTTATATTTGTCTTAAAAATATCTTGGAAAAACAAATACAGCAAGTCCTGTTGTGTTGACTTACTAATCAGATTTTTCTGTATGCAGTAATAGAGATATATGCTATTGTTATTTATTCCTTTCTGCAGGAGAAAGATGTACGGAAATGGAAAGAAGAATTATTGGAGCAGAGACGCAAAATGATGGATGAAAAACTGCTTCATGCTGAATTTAAGCGAGAAGTTCAGTTGCAGGCTATAGTGAAAAAGGCCCAGGTAGAGGAGGCAAAGGTAATACAACCCTCCACAAATCTAATCATCAGTAAATGTAGCCATTCAGTTTGTCATGGGTTCACTTGCATGAGATAGTCCACTACCTTTGGCTAACATCAAAGCTGTTTTTACATTTTCCAGAATTAATTAGACGTAAGTTTAAAATATGTTGATTTTTCTTCCTATTGTGCTTTAACTTTACAGTCTTAGAATTTTAAGCAGCCCCTTGGGAATGGTCCATAATTCATTATTTCCTAAAGAAAATAATGCATACTGTGTATTTCTGTGGTAAATGAACCCATGATATGATTATTACAAACAGCCAACAAAATGTGTGCCAGTCTAAGTTAACCATATTACTATAGATATTTTTTTATGCAGATGGAGCAAAGAAACTTTACCAAGTGCTTTAATGCCTAAATACAATAAAAACAATACCTAAATATACACAGTATACCTCTAATTTTAAAACAGAGATAATCAATTTGGTTCTATGTACAGTCAGGTTTGTACTACCTCTATTTTGTGACAAAAATGACTAATATTCTCAATCAGAGAAATCTTAAGACATATTTGAATAAGGTCTGAACTTCTCCTTTAATTTAAAACTCTAACATGGAAGTTATACTCTGCTGCTTGGATTCGTGAGAGCATGTAGACAGCAGGTGGGTTTTATTCCAGGGCTTGTCTGCCTACTTGTTGTGTGCATGCTCAAACTACTGATGTCATGATATCAGTATGAGGGCGGTGTTATTTTTACCTGCTGCAGCGAGTGACAGACTTGATGTAGGTAGAAAGCAGTCTACCCTGAACACTGGAAAAGGTGAGGATTACAATGTAGTCTTTAATGACAACCTTTCGCTACTTTTTTTTAAGAAATGTTTTCATAAAATTAAATATTTAAAAAGTAAAATTGTTTTGATTCATTCAGGTTCCTTTTTTTTTTTTTTTTTTTTTTTTTTTAAATCACCAAGCTAATTAAGCTTAAAGTGCACCTGACCCAGAAAAATAGCTCACTTAGGTGGATTTATGGACATCTCTCCCCCTCTGGTGCTCGGAAGCACTATTTCTTTTTGTTTTATTTAAATGACTCTGTTAAAAGAGAGAATTACTATCTGGGAATCACTGGTGAAAACCTCTGTGCCTGACATTTTGTTTTATAGGCAGCTACTTTTCTGTGGCATTATATTTTACTATTCTGAACCTAGACAAATTTCTTTAATTTCATCAACCTAATCATTCCCACTATACCCTTATTTTCTGTAAGTAACTAAGTAACCATTTGTGTAGAAAGAAACTCTTTCAGTAACACTCCTAATTCTTACCTGATACAGTCAGAATTGAACTGACTGACAGTGGCACTAAAGACTCCTTTACATGAAAAAATTTTCCCATACTAAACTTACTAATAAGTTTACAATATTATCAAACCCTAAGCTGTTTCACATTAAACAACCATTTTTGGCCTGTTATCATGCAGCACCTGCATTGTCCATATATTAATGTCTGAGGGCTGCATTATTATCCTTATTAAACAGGCTGTAATATTAATGTTTTTAAGAAGCATTTCCCGATGCAGTGTCAACAGCAGAAGAGAATACATGGGCAAAAGTGCAAGAGAAAACATGGCAAAGTCACTTTCTGATCACTGAATATCAGCTACACCAGAGCCTCTCTCTAACGCCCAAAAAGTTGTCATGTGTTCTTCATCTTTCTCCCTAATCAAAGACATATTCATACTACTAGCATGCACCATTAATGTACATCATAGGAAAATGTATAGGCCTGTACATTCTGCTCATTTTACATTCTCTTGGAATGAAGATTTGTTTTCAAGGGAGTTGTATCTCACAGAGTAATTACCATGGCATAGAGCTGCCACTCCTAGTTATCATATTTTATAGTGCTTTTACCAAGTTCCATATTTTCCTATCATTATAGTCTCTGACATTCCAGAGTGACCTTAGATATTTGTGAATTATGCAAATATGAATAAAATCTTGGACAGATTAAACCACTAAACATTGCCTCTCCTACCAGCTCAGAAACCTCTTGGATGAACAGTGGCACTGGCCTGGTCGTCAGGCCTCAGTACAGAATATGAGACATCACTGATTAATTATTTTGGGAGGAGCCAATATATCAAAGACAGCTTTGATGGGAAATGGGAAAGAAGTGGGAAATGAGAAAAGAGTAAGAAATTAGAAACAAACACTGAAAATTATATCCCATCCAATGATATTCCACATTCAACACAAATACATTTTTTGAATAAACATTATCACTAAGGAAACAGACATGGAATTATTTTAAGAAGAGGAAGGAGGTAACAGGTTTGAGGTAATACTTGACTTCAAAAGGACTAGGCACAACACCATGGTGCGAACATGTTTCTTAGCTGTGTAAGAGTACAGATTTTCTCAATTTGGAGGGGCACAAGGTGGGTCAGATTAGTACAGGTCAGGGTACTCCTAGGTTACTGTAAAGCAGGGGTGGGCAATTATTTTTCTCATGGGGCCGCATGAAAGTTTTGGGTCATTTCAGAGGGCCGCAGTGGTGTGCCTAACTTGCCGGCGCCTATGGCGGTTGGCCACGCCCCCCCCCCATTTTCACATGCTTGCGCAGGCCGGTTGGAGAGCCGGATGTGGCCCCGGGCTGTACAATGCCCAATCAAAGGAAATAGATGAATCCGGCACTCCAATTATCAATATTCGTAAACTTTATTTCACCACATGGGCAAGGTTAAAAAGATTTTAAAAACAAACAATAATCCTTGTGCCTACGCGTTTCGCGCTCGGCGCTTACTCATGGCGGCAGGCGACAGAGAAGGTAAACCTCTCTTATATTTTTTGTACAATGCCCAGATCTGCTGTAAAGCTAACACAAGATGAAAATGTTTAAGCCAACATAATCCCCAGCTTCACAAATAAATAATATGGTCATTTGTTATTATGTCTTTTTTAGTCTTTTTTGGTCTAATTTTTAAAATGCTGTAGGTTTGCAATGTGCTTTAGGTATCATCATACTTGAATATGTGTTCCTTTGGTGATGCAGGTAAATGAAATAGCTTTCATCAATACCTTAGAAGCTCAGAACAAGAGGCATGATGTCCTTGCCAAACTGAAGGAGTATGAACAAAGGCTGAATGAGCTGCAGGAAGAAAGACAGCGACGGCAGGAGGAGAAGCAAGCTCGAGATGAAGCTGTGCAGGTATTGCTGCTGTACAACCTTGGAGACCAAGAGGTTATTGGCTAAAGTCCGAATAGTCACGTAAAACTTTGAATTTGCATCTATTTGTCCTTTCCTAGTATTTGTGTATTGAGCAAACTCTGCAATGTAGCAAATACGCAACCAGTTTCAATGCTTCCAATGGTAGCGGATTTACTAAGCTCTTTGCATCACTTTGCATGCACGTGCACTGTTAATTCACGTATGGACCAAGTGGCAGAGGCTGTTGAAGTGGCAAATTAGGACAGGCATACTGCTCTGAATTCATCTGTTTGACTTCACTAGATCAAAGTGGTGAATTAAGGCATTGATGGCAGTGCTCCGGTGTTGCATAAGGCAGCCATTCAAAAGTGACAATAAAGATTATGACCAAGTGAAAACATGACAAGGTGATATAAAAATACATGTAATATTAATATTACTAATTATTATAACTATTATTAATTTGCACTTTAGTCACTAACCCTCCCAAGTGACTTTAAAGTGATTTTTATGCCTGCATGATGAGATTTGAACCTTCTAAACTTGTTTCTCAAATGAAAATTGTATAGTGTTAGGATAAATACATTAACATCTAATTCCTAAAATCATTTTCTTTGTGTATGTGAACAACAGGTTTTTTTTTCATTATTATTATTCCTGCATCACAATTGGTTTGTTGTTACTTTAATACCTGTTAAGGCCATTCTTGTAAACCTTTGTTTAAGTCCTGTATACATTCTGACTTTCTAACCTTGAGCTCTTTAGGGGTGAAAATCACCCATATAGACATGTCATGTCATTAGTCAGCTAGCATTGAAAGAAGCATTTTTTGGGCAACATCCCAGCATAGACAGTAATAGAGCATGCTGCAGGGTAATTATTTTTACCATATATATGTTAGTTTACATAAGAGGCTGAACAGTGAAATGGACACCATGCTTAGATTACATTTGGGGAAAAGTTCATCTAAATATTTAGTTTGGGGGAAAAAAAAAATAACTACAAGTTTTAAATCTTATATCTAAGTTTTGGACTCTACTCTGTGTAGATATATTTCTTTTCTCATGTCCACTTTTCCATCCCCACAGCCCTTACTGCTCCAGGTGCAGTTTTTAGCCTAATCATTCCTTGCTCCCAACTGGATCTAATTGTTTTCTTCCTCACCCTCTAAATAATTAAATCTTTGCTGTTTTTTTTGCTTTTTTTTTGCCTTACAACTCTTTATGCTCTTAACAATTCTATGTTGTTAGGAGCGTAAGAGAGTTTTGGAAGCTGAACGTCAAGCACGTGTTGAAGAGTTGTTAATAAAGCGGAAGGAGCAGGAAGCTCGTATAGAGATGCAAAGACAAGAGAGAGAACGAGCTCGAGAAGATGCTGCACGAGAGAGAGCTAGGTGAGCTGCTGGTCTGTTAATCCATTTGTGTTTTATAGATTTAAAGTTAAGGAAATTTTAGGTCTGGGAATTTGCAAAAGTGTTTTTCAAATGCTTTATTGGCTAACAGTGGATGTAATAACTTTCAGGACAATTTGGTCCTGTCATCTGGCAGATCAAGTTGTGTATATTGGCAATCTAGTATTCTTAATGGAAAGCTTATTGCAAATACAGTTATTGCTAGTTGCTGTGCGTTGCAAATGATTGGAACAAATGTCCAGCAAAAGCAGCAAAGAAAAATCTTCCATCAGTAATTGATTGTTAATATTAGCCAGAAAAATAAGTGCAACTAAACACAAACAAGTAGTTAGGTACAGTGGTATGAAAAAGTGTTTGCCCCCTTCCTCATTTCCTGTTTTTTTGCATGTTTGTCACACTTAAGTGTTTCGGAACATCAAACCAATTTAAACAATAGTCAAGGACAACACAAGTAAACACAAAATGCAATTTGTAAATGAAGGTGTTTATTATTAAAGGAGAAAAAAAATCCAAACCATCATGGCCCTGTGTGAAAAAGTGATTGCCCCCCTTGTTAAAACATACTATAACTGTGGTGTTGTCCTTGACTATTGTTTAAATTGGTTTGATGTTCCGAAACCCTTAAGTGTGACAAACATGCAAAAAAACAGGAAATGAGGAAGGGGGCAAACACTTTTTCACACCACTGTATACTTGGATGACCTAGTTGGTCTTCACATGCCTTTGTGCAGTGCATTACTGTGTAACATATGTATAGGTTTATCATTTTGTATGGTACGTGAATACGTAGATTCTATAATTTGAGTTCTTTTTTAAAAATATCACTGTAAATTGTATAAATCAGAAAATAATAAAGCCAAAACTGCTGCTGCTTAAACATTTTATTTATACTGTGACAGAACTGTTGTAGAACAAAGTAATATGCCTTAGCTGTGGAGATCTGATTCTGGGCAGCCCCACAGTAGTTCTTTCAACTTAAATGATATCTTATTTCCGCTTGGCTGGTTTTAATTGACTAGGATTTAAATAAACAGTTTTGTCAGACATGAAACCACAGAACAGTCAACACTTAGGGCACTCCGGAGAATCTGGTCATATTTTTCCCTCTAATAGAAGCAAGCAGATTTAAAACTGTACATATATTTTAAAAGCCTGTACACCCTCACAACCTGTAATAGTTGTACATCTGGTGACAATTTAGGTTTCTCATGAAACAGAGTATATAGTATTATAGAATAGTATTCAACAACTAGTAAAGAAGTTCAGTACATTAATTGAATGATTAGTATTAATGTCTATATTTAGGCTGATAATATCCAACTTACACATTTTATATTACATGCTCATTATACAGTATGTGGAAGGCAGATCACTAGCCCTAATTGCCAAACGGTTTCCACACATGTTGGGTGGACAGAGCCCTAATGTAGATAAACTGTGCATGTACCAGTAGGTAAGCATAAACCCCTTTACTTTGTTTCTGACCAGCACTCAAGGGCATCTAAACTACAAAAATAAAGGTGTATTCAATTCAGTACTTTTTTATTGGTATGTTTTGAGGACAGCTCATTGAAGAGCATGGACAGCTTCTGTACAAATGAACAAATAAACAGAAGCATTTGTAGAAAAGAGCTGAAGCCATCTATGCCCTTTCATTTGGTGAAACATCACCAAAAGGGGGCTGGCTTAGATTGGCGCTAATATTCATTGTTTACTATAAATGGATTAGAGAAGTAAGTTGGTTTACAAGCAGGAGAGGATGTGAGATGGTACGAAAAAGGTGCTGCAAATATTTCCTGAATAATATGACATACAAAGTATTTTATAAAGTTCAGCAGTTGAATGAAGGTGGGAAAAATTTAAGGGGAATTAAAACCTGAAAATTGGTTAGGCTAGATATATTCAACCTTAAGCATGATTTAGTCTGCACTGGATTCTCTGCAACCCTTCAGAGCACAGTTGTACTAATTTATTATTAACCTTGCAATATGGAGATTTTAGAGCTGTTTGGTGTTAAAGGGGCAGAGTTTGCATATGCATGCCTTTTTATCTTTTTGGTAATATGTTCAGCTGCATATCAAATAGATATAGCAGAATGCATCAACTAGAGACCAATATTTCAAAAGCCCATTATGTCACATTCAGTCAATCTGTTCCACAAGTGAGAGGAAGCACCACACCTCCAGATACAATGTTAAAGAAAACACTCTGGAACAAAATAAATTTAAATTTATACTTTAGCAGGGATGTGTATATCCGTAACATGTTGTGCTGTGCAAGGCATTCATAAAGCACCAAGTTTAAATGGACTTTATTTTGTTATTTATTGTACAACTTTAAAAAGAGAGGCATATATACCTAATGCAGGTCTGAATGGATTTCAATGCATTCAGTACTCTTTGCATATACTTCCCCTTTAAAAGAGAATGTTGGCCTGTATGATCTGGACAATACTGAATCCTAAACTGCTGGTGGATAAAGCATTCTAATTTGGAAAGCCATCTCATCCCATAGAAACTAAGGGGGTTATTCACTAAGGTGCAAATT
>WMED01007188.1:0-17832 GCA_019650415.1 Pipa parva
CAGGAGGGTAAAAAAACTACTCACAAAGAGAGTGATTATGGGAATCAGTACTAATCTGAATACAGTTTATATTATTCAAATTTTTACTTATCCACAGATTTACAGAATTACACAGTGCCACCTGTTGGTGAGAATTTAAACTGTATTGAAGTTAGTACTGATCCACAGATTTACAGAATTACACAGTGCCACCTGTTGGTGAGAAATAGAATATAAACTGGTGGTCTTTTCGAGTTTAATAAATTTCGTCCAGCCTTATTTTCTCCATTACCCGATGGGACAGCTGATCCATTATCTATCCATGATGAACATACAAATAGGTTTTCTATCCTTTGCTACTTGATATTGTGTAAACTGTCTGCATTTATATTTATTTATAGATTTTTGTACAGCCACTATACCTTTAACTAAAGAGAAGAACTTTAACAAGTGTGTCCTTGATGTTCCAAATCACAAATTTAATGTCTCAATTTATGTTAACTCTTTAAGGGTGAAATTTAATAAAATCAAAAATATCGATATCGATTTTACAGATATTGCGATATTGGAATTTTGCCTATACTGATAAATTCGATATCGCGATATCGAATTATTCCATCAATATTATGGATTTTCCATAGAAATAAACAGATTGAAGAGTTTAAATTGAATTTTCGATATCGTGACATCGGGAAACATCCGATATAGTGATAGTAAAATCGATATCATGATATTGCTAAAAATCATTTGATATCGATATTTTCAATTTTGTTAAATTTCACCCTTAGAAGGGGTTGTTATTCACTAAGGTGCAAATTCAACTGTTGAATTCTCAAACAGCCGATTCCCATAGCAAATCTACCACAATTTCCCCATTGTAAAGTTGTGACAATTTTCCCATAATAAAGTCACGACTGTGACAATATTCTCATTATAAAGACGTGACTGTGACAGCAGCAGCCTATTGTGACTGTCTTTATCTGGTGAATTTGCATCTATACGCAACAATTCAGACTTTAGTGAATAACCCCCCATTTTATTTGAATATTGCACAGCTTCCCTTGACGTTACTATTAACTCATATAAGTGTAAAGATCTGTAAAAACTATAATCTCTCCTGCTAGTCTAGGGCAGTAGGGATGACCAAAGAGCTGTTGGATTTACCCTACTAACAGAAATGTTTGATTGCATTGCAGATCCTATAGAACAAACTAAAGGTGGAGTTTGCTTTTAATTTTTTTCTTTCTCTGTCATTTCAGGAAAAATAACGAGTTCCCAAATTACTATACACAGCATTTCAATTTTTTCCTCCTCTGTGACATTACTACTGGTATTGCTCATTCCCACAACGTTGTGGTGAGGATAAGCACTTATTGTGTTCCTTTGCTTTTATGACTATTTCTATTGACTACACAAATGACATTTCTAATACATGAAGGCAACTGAACCAAGGATCTCTTCTTCAATACAATACCCAAAGACTACATGGAAAAGACCTAGAGGAAGCGTGGGCAAAATGATTTATCATTTTTACCTCTAAGATTATTTTGTATAAATGGACCGACTTTCACACGGTATGTCCTTAGAAGATTCCATAAAGGATAAACTTTGTTTTCCAATGATCCGGATTTTCTTTCAAGCATTTTATTTTCTTGGTAAATGATAACCTGAGTGTGTATCCTTCTTTTGTTCAAGCAGTGGTGTGCAGTACATTTGTGAAACAAGATGGTTTGCTATGAGCTATAGGTTGGGTGTATATGAGCTTCTTCTAGTCTGCTGAATCACTGTACAATGTTACAAATAACTGTGACTCTTGCTTTTACCTATGAATGCATTTATGGAAAAAAAATCCTTATGAAATGAGGTTATTGTAATTTAGAGTATTTAAAATAATATAGAAAAAAAAAAAGATATTTTGGCTATAGTTTGAAGCCAATTTTTATTACAAAATAAAATTAGCGTTCATGGTTAAAGGCCAAAACTGAGAAGGGTTCGTCATATAAATATGATTTATTTAAAATGGAGATTAAGAAAAAAAAACAGAATAGGGTATTAGTTCTCTTTATTTTTTATTGCTTAGAATTGTGCAGATTTGAAATTGTTAAATTGAAAACATCTTGTGTTGGATGTCCTGAGAGCATTCATAATTCTTAATCCAGACTGAGGCTTGATTCATTTCCTTTTACAGGAGTGCCTAATCAGGCCCAGGAAAATCCAACTTGGGTCAGGTCTAATGGGGTAATTCTTTAACATTCAGTAGGCCAACCTCATCAGTAAAACAAAATAAAAGCAACTTAATATGCTAATATATAATGGATTCATCAGAACTATATTGTGCCAATATTACTAGTAAGGGGACCCAAAGGGGTCTCTTTGACAAAGTTTGGAGTGTGCATCATTTTTTTCATTTTAAACCCATAAAATATTTTTAAAAAATAGTGAAAAAGACCAGTGTAATGGTATAGTGCCCTCCACAGGACACAGGGTTGTTTCTCCAAACATGTGTCAAATCAACAATACACAGTTTGTCGTAATTATTTTAAACCCAAGAGTACAGGCTTCTGTTTATGAACCCACTGATGTCAGACATTCTATACATGAGTGCCAATATTTTTTTTACATTAAAACAGTACAAAATGTATATTGGAACATTAAACTGTTTTGAGTCAACATATGGTACCACAGTAGTGTTTCTCTAAGCAGCAATTTCACAGTAGGCACAATTACCCGTTCCACCCTGCACCATGAGGAGTTCAGCAGAGAGGGGTTTGATTCAGAACAATCTGTCCTTACTCTATCCAGTGTAGGCTTCCTATAACCTAAGTCCAGAAATCTCCATTATAAACCTTGAAAAGAATGAGAGGCCTAAGAACTGACTGATATTTAAACCTGAGTGCTGCCTATGCAATCATATTGTGCAGTCTATCAAAGAAATACAGAACCAAGCAAAAATTGTTGATTAGTGGTGAAAGGGTTAACTTGCGGTCGTAATTATGCATTCACCTCTGACATCATTTATACATCCAAGTATGAAACTGCAATATAAATAGGGGAATTCAGGATAGTCCGAAGTGAGGTGCGGAGTGTTCGCCTCACTTCAGACTGACTGATCTGCTCTCGCTGATGTCCGCGTGCAGGACATCAGCGAGCAGGGATCAGACAGTCCGAAGTGAGGCGAACACTCCGCACCTCACTTCGCACTATCCTGAATTCCCCCCAAAGTGTGAAAGAATAACTCAATTACAGAGAAAACTGACCAACCACAAAACTGTTACAAAGCCTTGTATCCAATTAAAATAGCTAATGTTTAGCAATAATTGAAATTCCCATGTGACCTAAATTCCCATTCCCTATTCCTTGTATGGCATGGCTTGTACTCCAGTCACTCCTCCCAATGTGATAACAAAACTGTGTATTTTTCTTTCCACAAGAGTTACCAATCTCCCACTCAACCATGAACTAATTGCTTGTGAACTATTTGGCTCATACAAATGTGACAAATTTGTGCAGGGATCATTGGGAACTGTAAACATTCTTATAAGTCACTTCAAGTTCACTTATCTGTATCATTAATATACTTCTAAACCTTAGTCAGGGAGCATGAAACCTGTTGCATTTCAGTAAGTGTCTAATCTACGGTAAGTGTCCGACAGCGGGCTTGATTTGATTCCACAACTGAACTGGGAATGCACAGTAATAAAACATTTAAAATATCAATGACAGACCAGTACCTTGGCTTATCCCAGTTTAATCCAGATGCACAATATAATTAAAATTATATGCAGCCAACACTTACAACCTAAATTAATTCTTGCATCTGATCCCATGTTTTTTAGGACAACAATGGGGTAATTGAGGTTGGGTTCCTACTTTATTTTTCCTGTACACTACTAACTATAATACTTTTATTGACTAGAATAAGAATTTTTTGGTGTTGAATAACTGAGAGTTTGAAAGCTTCTCTATAGATCTGGACGCACTGGATCACACCTGTGCTTTTTTAGAAAGTGTTTTACTGAAAATGTTGGCTTTTAGAAATGTGCTTTTTTTTCTATTGCAATAAAAATTCATGTGTTATATGGGACTTTTTGTCAGAAAATGGTAGTGTAAACAGAGATCTAGCTGAAATTCAGGGAGCAGTGTAGCCACAAAACCTAGAAAATGCTGGTAGAAACCAGAACATTGGTATTTTAGTAAGTGATTATATAAAAGCTTTTTGGCAGCTAATAATATAACAGCACAATGAACTCACAGCATTGATTAAGCATCTTCTTTACGCCATAAAGTTCTGCCAGAATGGCGTGGTTTCTGAAATCCCTGTTGCAATCTCAGATGTTCCACTGTGAGAAGATATCCACCTTCTTGCAAGATATTATCTTCTGGGTGTTTGACACTAAATTTAGGGGAAAATGTATAAAGGTCATTTTGAACTATTCATCGCAATTCAATTCTTTTTTGCCGCGTTCTCACAATTTTTTTGTTTTTGCTGATTTCTCTCAATTTATGTAATGCTGAATAAAATGTATCGATATCAATAAATATCGATGCGTTAATACAGCTACACTCTACATTACTTTCAATGGAGCTCCTTTGCCATCGATATCGCTGATCTTTTCAGTGGGGACAGCGATAAAAAAAAAAGTCAGGAGGGGCTTAATAAATATCAATATCAACAATATTGATATTTTCAACTTAATTAAAGGGATATCGATATCGATATGCAAGGAGAAATTTTTTTTTGGGGGGGGGGGATTTTTATAAATATTCCCCTTTAGTATTGTAAATCTTGAATGAAAATACGCCTAACTAGGATAGGCTTGTCAATTAAAGGAATTGATGCAGCTCCCAAGCTTAGCAGTTATTGCTATTATAAGCATCATATGATAAATATATGTTATAAGCAAATGCCTAAATAGACCACAGTGGTTAAAAAAAAAGCAAACATAGAATTGAGAAATGGTTTTGTGGTTGTGTCTCCCTGTCAGATTAAATAGCTGTGTATTTAATGTATTTAAATTTCCAGTATGGCAGATGTGATCTGAATAGCTTATTTTCTGGTTTCTGTCTCAGTGTGATCAAAGAGGATGTTTTTCATGTCAGAATTGATTTTAATATGTCATAGAAATTGACATTCTAAAGACATTTTGCTTTTTTTATGGTTTCTGAGTTATTTGAATTGACTTTGCTTCATTCTTTTTGTTTGTTTTGATTCATATTTTGGTTGCCAAGGCTCACTTACACTAAGCAACCATTTTAGGTTTTTTGTTTTGGTTTATTATATTTTTATTTTTTAAATAATAAAAAAAAAATGAAATACATTTCCAGGTGCCCTTCTATGGACAGTGTACATTATTTGATGTAACTTGGATGTAACAAAGGCCTGCATTTGCAGTCAGTAAAAAGTATATATTCTGAACCAAAAAAATGCACTCCAAATTATTCTACCAAAACGACTCCAAGTTATTCTACCAAAACGACTCCAAATTATTCTACCAAAAGGACTCCAAATTATTCTACCAAAATTACCCCAAATTATTCTACCAAAATGACTCCAAATTATCCTACCAAAACGACTCCAAATTATTCTACCAAAATGACCCCAAATTATTCTACCAAAATGACTCCAAATTATTCTACTAAAATGACTCCAAATTATTCTACCAAAATGACTCCAAATTATTCTACCAAAATGACCCCAAATTATTCTACCAAAATGACTCCAAATTATTCTACCAAAATGTCCCCAAATTATTCTACCAAAATGACCCCAAATTATTCTACCAAAATGACTCCGAATTATTCTACCAAAATGACCCCGAATTATTCTACCAAAATGGCCAGTGTGTATTTATGTACAACTTTCACTGCACTCATCCTTGAAACATGACCAAGATATAGCTAAAAGTCAATCAAAATTTTAAAATTAATATCTCAAAGTTACCACAATACAAAACAAACAAAAAAAAGTAATTATCACTTAATCAAGAAGGATTTTGTTAAGCATGATGGTGTCCACCATTAAAATTTTATAGAATATACTTACACAAAATACATTATTAAATACCTAGTTGATGTGTTTCCCAAACTGATCTTTAAAAGCAGTGGGATACATTTGTAAAATCATATGCACGATGCTTAAAAGTTCATTCGAAATTCCAAAATGAAACAAAAAAGGGGTTAACAACCCTTCCCTGGTTATTCAAATCAGATTCAATCGAATTTCAAAAACTCCTCGGTTTGGCAAAATCTAATTTGTCCAACTATTTATTATGGTATTGGCTGGGGATACCGATGCATGGGAGGTCCACTAAGTACTCTAAAAGAGATGATGGCAACGCTATGCCACTGACCCCTTTTAAAGTTTACAGTTAAAAGAATCTTTTTTATGAGTTTGCTTTTCAGCACATCCAATTTGAATGGGCAAAATGTCTCTCATTGCCACATTGTTACAAAATAATCAAATTTTCTTTCCAAGTGCCAAGGCTCCTTTATGTCTGCACAACTGCAATAAATAGATTGTCTGAGGGATTAAAGCAAAAAGAAAAGTCAACACTTTAAAGAGAATGGAGTAATCAAATTAACCATTCATAAATTATTAGTGCACCCGATGACATCATAAAGTAGCTTAAAGTCTTTCTAACAGCATCCAAATGTATCCTAAATAGCTTTCCCTACATGAGAGGTTTCCATAATGTATAGCATAAATCAAAATTCTACCAGTTGTTGAAATGCCGCTCTATAAATTCCTCCAAGTTTAAATGTACACATATTAACTAAGCTACTGTTAGCTGGTTAATGTCACGGTTTTCTAAAGGGCAAATTACCCAAAATATTGGTGGTGGCTGGCCAGTTTTGAGAGATGCATGGCAGAAATGTATATTGTATGAAAACATACCTGTGTGTGCTGTCTTTTTTCACTGCAAAATATAATATAATTTGATATTAAGAACTGAAACAATATACAGCAGGCATGTTAAACCTAAGTCCCTCACCAGACACAGCAACTCAAATTATTCTGTAGCACCAGGAGACTGTAAATAGTGGTGATGGGAGATGTAGTTCTGTAACAGTTTGGTGACCAGTTTGGACAGTACTTGCACATGGAACACTTGCACATTCCATATAATATAGATTCATTGAACCAAGCAAATGCAAGTTTTTCTGGAATGTTCCATGTTCTGTCTCTGGAACAAATGGTCTTTAAAGGAGAAGTATAGTCAGATTGCATCTTTACATATGCAGTATTATACCTTAGTGAGAAGTGTTTCTCCCCAGTAGTTGTTTCATGTGAAGTAGGATGATTTATTACTCAGCCCTGGAAAACTCCTACAACAGGAAATGTGTGCGCCATGTGAACAAGCCAGTTTTCCATGAAAAGGTAGCCTCTCCTGGACATTTTTGCCCTACTTACTACTTAATGCCTGTGCACAAGTTACCTTTCCCAAGCCTCAGCCTCTGTAATCTCATATATTCCATGCTGAGAAGTAATGTAAACAAGCTTAATTTATGCGGCCAAAAGGTCAGCACACTGATTGACCAGTAGCAGTCAGGCAGCTTTTTCTTCTCATGTTGCCTGACTTGCAGAACAGAAAGAGGAAGGGGGAGCGGAGGGGGGGGGGGGGGGGGGGGGAGGGAACTAATTAAGGGAAACAAACAACAAGGATTATTTCTTCCCTAAACTTTTTTTAACTATTTTTGTCAGCAATTGGCTTAGTATAAAGTTTATAGAGATTTATATGTATGTGAGCAGTTATATCGGCACTATACTTCTCCTTTAATATTTCCTAATGTTTGTTAAAGAGATGGAAATATTCCCATATGAGTATTGTCTCAGTTGTGACTTTGCTATGGCAATATTGTTGAGGTTTTAAAATTGTTGCAGTTGTGGATAAAGGGTATTGGAAATCCGTGACAATCCCAAGGGATGTTAGGCGACCTCTGGCAAATTGTCATTTGACCCCAAAAGAGGTTACAACCCCCAGGTTGAGAAACACTGCTCTATAGAATATTGCATAATCCCACCCAAAGTGCATTCCTCTCTATATAGTCCTTATACAAGGGGTGCTAAAGGGTCATTTACATGAATAGTACAAAAGTAGAAAGTGTCCTTCTACAGCACACCCAGAAGAATTTATAAAATCAAATGACCAGGATACAAAAAGACCTTTATTCAGAGGAATAAAATACAAATCACTGTTCACTGCCCCACACAGATTTGCTCCCTTCCCCTTAGCAACATGGCACACACAAGATGTTGTTTCCAACCACCATTTTACATTTATTTAGTGGGATTGCCAAAATTTTGTTTTTCAACTATAGACATGACTAGTTTTCCATCAGGCCAGAGCCATACTAGCTGTTTTGATGCTCGAACTGTATTTAATTATTATTTTCTATGGAGCAAAACAAAATAGCCCGTGTGTCTTATTCCACAGCAAACAATGGATACCGTTGAACAGCCAGTGTGGCCTGGCATTAGACTGAAATATAGCAATATATAGTCAATAGAAAACTATAACTAGGTAAGCACGGATGTATTAGATAACTAAATAACCAGTGGTGGTAGAGGGTTTTTTTTTTAAAGACTTGGTCATTATTAGATAGTATAAAACAGGTGCAAAATCAAATCAAAAACAGGTAATTCAACTTTTTTTTTTTTTTTTACAAACAACCCCAATGTAGTAAATACCTTGCAAATTACCACCCATTAAATTAGGGTGAAATTTATTAAAGTCGAAAAGGCCGTTTTTAACCTTTTGACCGAAAAATTTGATTTAAAAAAATTTGAAAATGATCAAAAATTCGCAATCGAATTCTCCCATTGTAATTATCGATAGTACGGATTTTCCATAGAAATAAACAGATTGAAAAGTTTTGTTGAATTTTTGATATCACAATAAACAAATGTATTTTTGTATAAATTACTATTCAATATCGCGCTGTCAGGTCAAAATGATCGATATCGATATTTTCGATTTCATTGCATTTCACCCATTTTATATCTGTTAATATCTGAATGAATAGTGTTTCACTTTTATTACATTGCCCCCACATCAGACCACCTGACTCTTTCACGATTACAAAGGTGCTAGTTGCATCTTATTGTCTTATAAGTATGTCGGTAACAAATATCACAACAATGCACACATACAGGTGTTTTTGCTCCAAATGCATTGCATCCAAGTCACCAAAGCATATGCACTTATGAGTGCACTGTTGGGATTTTTGTTTTATACTAATCAGTGGTGCTTTAAATTTAAATTCCTTAGTAACTTTAGCTTACAAACCATTTCACATGTAAAGAGAAAAACTCATATATTGACATGTTTAAATGTATTTGGTTGATGGAGTTGGGTGCATTTTTCATAATTTCAGAATCACTAACAAATAAATGTTAATTCACTGGCAAAAAACCAACAAAAGAACGATATCTGGGACTCACCCTGAGATCCAAAACATATGAACCTTCGGAATGTTAGAACATGATAACCCTATGTAACCTGATTCCGATTATTTATTCTACTGCAGGCTTCCTGATCCTGACAATTTGACTACCGACTCATTATTCACTAAAGTCCGAACTGTTGCGTATAGGTGCAAATTCGCCAGAGAAAGATAGTCGCAATAGGCTGCTACTGTCGCAGTTGCGTCTTTATAATGAGAATATTGTTGCAGTTGCAAGCTTATTATGGGAAAATTGTAATGACTTTATTATGGGAAAATTGTCGCGACTTTAAAATGGGGAAATTGTAGCCGATTTGCTATGGGAATCCGCTGTTTGCGAATTCGCACCTTAGTGAATAACCCCCTAGATTTGGATCAAAACACTTATCCTCACGGTGGAAATCCTGAGATTTCCCAAGTATAGGAACATAACTAAACGATAAAAAATGATTTTTTTTGGGTGGGAATTATAATTTCCACAAGTTATTTTAATTAATATTTATCAAGTGAGTAAAAATGTACAATGGTTTTTGGTCTTGAAACAGTTGTATTGTTCTAACAAAACATCTAACAAATTCTAAATGCTACTTTTTTTTTTTTTTCCTTTAAATAAACTGCATTAATGTCTTATGGCGTATACTTCAGAATTAGTATGAGGGAAACGTTCTCAGGTCAACCAGACTTAAATGGTTTTGATGAAATAAAGTTTGCGGGTCGGTAGAAATGTCCAAGTGTTGTATATATGTATTTCAAAGCAGCAAATATGTTTGCCTTTAAGAAAGAATTGATGAATAAACATGTTTAAATGTTTAAATAAATACATGCCGAACAATATAGTTTGTATGAAGAAGATATCAGAATGATTTGTTTTTTTCACAATTTAAAAGACTCTGCTTAAAGGGAAAATATACCTAAATGACAAGTAAGGTTTATTTTAGGATTATTTCCTATTAAATTGGTAACAACATATAGAGAAATTATAGATACAGCTTATTATATTCACAGGTCAAATGTTCATTGCATATTTGTGTTTAGAGATGAGCAAAAGCAACCATATCCTTCGTCTCTGCTGGGGATATCTTTTATCCCTTCCCATAATCCCTGAAGCAACAGAGAAATACCTTTATCATTTAGTTTTACTTACCCATATTTGTTATTTTGTTGCATTTTTAATACCATTAGATTTTTATTTTTACCTGCAGGCACTTTAATTTAGCAAAAAATTCTGGTATTGAAAATGAAAATAAATTAAAAATGGGTATGTAATGCAACAAAATCCTAATAAATAAAAAGAATAAAAAAAAATTAAAGTATTTTACAATTATCACGGGTTGATAAATAAACCCCAGATCTCTGCTGTGAATGGCATTTTAAACATGCCTGTTTTTGTCCGGGTGATTTTTTTAATTCTACAATAGAAATGACACATACTTTAGAGAAAAATAATAACTTCAGAGATAGTAATCTTTCCAGGCGTCTAATAGGGGGTAATTCAGCATAGTGCGAAGTGACCTCCAGATCCTTCGCATCACTTTGCACATGGTGTTATGCGCTCGCTGATGTCCTGCAAGTGGACATCAGTGATCGCTTTAAAGGGATTTCAGTCTCGGTGAGGTGACTCCAATGGTCTCGCCGAGACTGGAATCCCTTTAAAGCGTTCGCTGATGACCGCGTGCAGGACATCAGCGAGCGCATAACAGTCTGTGCGAAGTGAGCTGAAGGATTGAGACCTCACTTCGCACTATGGTGAATTCCCCCCTAAAGGTCTACCATTTGTCTTTCAGAATTCCAATTTCCTTCTACCAGTGGATGCTAACAGATGATTGGTCACTATGGGTTACTAGACCTATGGAAAGATTGCCCCTGTTGATGAACATTATTTAAGGAGATGAGGTTCTATTGAGACATATTTTTAGAAATCATCCATTTAAAGTAGAACCAAAGCCCACATTTCTTGTTCCCCCATTGTCCATTGTTTTAAACTTAACTGACAACCCCAACTCCCCTACTCCTACAGTCCTCCACAGTAGCATGCATGTGCAGGACTCATGTTAGGACCACAACAGTACTTCTGCACACGTGCAGAGTGGAGGACTCCAGCGGCTGTCAATGAAGTCAGGATCACTAATCAAATCACTCAACATTCAGCTGGACACTGATTAATATTTACAACTATGCTAGATAAGTATCCCTTGGTGGGGTGAGGTTTTATCTCTTCTTTAACAATTTGAAATACAACTTAGCAAGTGGGTTCTAGATGTGACTGTCAGGAGTGGACGATAAAAATATTTGAAATATTGGTATATGTTCCCTTTAACTTGCAGGGTTGATGCCTCTTGGCACCAGAGATGCCTTGATTTCAAGGCTGTGTGTGTTCTCTGATGCCCAAGCAGTTTTTCCATCAGTGCCATGTAGCACCAGATACTGTCTCTGAACAATAATAAACAATGTCTGTAGAAAGGTAATAGTTCTTGTGCAAAAGGTCTTTATAAAGAATTGGGTGGTAGGTCAAGAGATTGGGTACTGTAATGATTCCTGTCATATGTTAGAAAACTTGTATACAATGTGTATATAGTATATATAATTGTATACTATGTGGAAGACACAGTAAATGAATAGTTCCTGTGTACTGGTCTTGTATCATTAGGTCTTTTTAATAAATAATTCTTTTTATTGACTTCTAACCTGTGTCCTGTCAACTAGCTAATGGGGACATGTATAATTTAGTGCTAAATGTGATGAGAGCAGTGACATTCTTTCGCAAGTTGCAAGAAAGAAATTGCTTTAATAGTGTCAGCGAATGAATGAATGCAAAGCAGTAAAAGCTATTATCGAGCCGTGCTCAGGATTATTTACATGTCGAAATTGACAATAGGCCGCCATATGCAAAACCAGGCATGGAATTCTCTCCTTCACTAAACAGGGTTAGTTGTAAACGCAGTGCAACCTATTTTATAGAAATGATAAGACTAGACAATATATTTGGTGCTTACATTTTATGGGCTTTTTTTGTAAAATCACATACATTGAAAGTGATGTGAATTATGAGTTAACCACACAGTAGTTTTTTTGCCCAGACACATGACTGGTACACTTGACAATCAGAAGTTTCATGGCTATTATATCACAGGTGTTTTATTATAAAGTGTGCGTTGCTGATGGTTGCCTACAGCTCACAGCATCCTCTAACAACGCACTTTAGCGCCACCTACTTTGCACTCTGAATAGGCCCAGTTCCATCTGCACACTTCCCATGTTGGTTTTAGCTTAGTAACAGTGATCGCAGTGCTACACATTCTGCCTCTCAATATTTGTTCCTGTCTCTACCAAGAGGAAAAGTCCCTCTGCTTCTTTGGGAAAAACAAGGCTAATGCAAGAACTGCATCTTGCTTATTGACATCGATGACCATCCACAGCTTGCAAAGACATCAGGTAACTGTTTGTTGGCAATATTGTAGAGGTTCCATAAAACTTTTCTGGGTTTCTAGAATCAT
Organism: Pipa parva; assembly: GCA_019650415.1. Taxonomy (NCBI): domain Eukaryota; kingdom Metazoa; phylum Chordata; class Amphibia; order Anura; family Pipidae; genus Pipa; species Pipa parva. The sequence goes on from WMED01007188.1 coordinate 12,918, forward strand.
ACCCCAAGGTATACCTACGCCGTGTTCAAATGGCCAGAATGTGTTCCATCCCCTGAACCAGGGTCTCTTCTTAAAGCTTCTTGTAAGAGGTAGCTGTATGGAAGGCCACATCAAGGGTATGGAAGGCCACATCAAGGGTATGAAAGGGCACATCAAGGTTATTAAAAGAAGACAAGTCTTTTTGTGCACTTATGAGGTTTAAGTAGTAATCGGTTACCCATACCCTGGGGTACTGGCTGACCTGAAATGATGGATGTATGTACAGCATAAATGGGGTGAAAATAGTGTTATAGTATATATCAAGTGGCACTTGATAAAGGGCAGGACACTTGAAACATGCAGGGGGGTTATTCACTAAAGTCCAAATTATTGCGTACAGATGTGAATTTACCAGATAAAGACATTCGCAATAGGCTGCTACCGTCGCAGTCCCGTCTTAATAATGGAAAAATTGTTGCAATCTTAACTTTTAAAAAATTGTCGTCACTTTACAATGGGGACATTGTAGCAGATTTACTATGGGAATCCGCTGTTTGAGAATTGGACAGTCAAATTCACACCTTAGTGAATAACCCCCGTAGTGTTATTTCACTTGATTACCCAATAAAGGGTTACAGCACAGCTGTGTCTGAGAGTTTTCTTCATTTTCAGGAATGTCTGTATAATTTTATTTATAAAGCGCCACAAATTTACGCAGCGCTGTACAATTCAGCGATACAAATATAAGACAGACATGGAAAAAGTGTATTACACAATACAAGTGAGTAAGTTACAAGCGTAAAATCACTTCTAGTGCCAGGGTGTGACTGACACAAGAGGTTGCCTCATAGAGCTTACAATCTAAATGGGAGGAGACTTACATATGCAGATAGAAGGTTAACAAGAGCTGTAACAACTGGGACACTGGTCTATAAATACATAAATAAATAAGACAGATATATATATATATATCTACACAAACACATACACATACATATATAAATACTAAGCAAAAATAGGTAATTGAGGTCAAGGATACAATAAAAATATTTACAAAAAACAGAGCTAGTGCTGCATAAGGAAGGATTTTAGTTTGGTTTTAAAGGTGCAGAGGGAATGTTCCTGGCCAAGGAATGCGGAATGAAAATAGTGTTCCAGTAAAATAAAAGGCTGGACTCCATAAGGCCACTGAAGGTGTCCTGTGGTATATTTGGTAAACACAAATGTAAACAGCAGATCCTTTAAATCTTGACTTGCAAGCTGAGAGGTGGGGCTTTCATAACGGGTATAGAGCCTCTAGCCTACTGCAAGCTAGAATGTTATAAACAGACCATTGTTTTCGGTGCTTGATGCAGCACAGTACTGATGATGACAGACCTGTATAATAATAACAGTTCATAGTACTTTAATATAGTCATTTTATAAACACTGCATATCTTCACTTACAAAAACAGTACCGAGTTATTCATGGATGTAGAGGATATAATATCAAATTATTTAAAGTTGGTATGTTTTAGCATGACAATATCCCTTTAAATTTAGAGAGGCATGCTGCATTAAATGATGGCTCTTTGCAGTGTTTTTGTTAAAATGTGCATAATTTGGATACTTAGTAAAATGTGTATCATTACCTAATAACGCTACCTTTCTGGCTTGTATTGTCTCAATAATCAGCATTAGCAAAGCATTCACACATCTAAAAGTCCAATGCTGATAGCCTCATTAGCATATTAATGATAATTAGTAAACCTATTGTTCATGTTTCAGCTCCAGGTTCTGCAACCACTAAAATAACAATGGGCGTTAAGGATCACATAATCATTTATCAGCTTCATTTACAATGATCCGTTATACGACCTGGAATGTTCTCATTTTTGTTTTTTGTTTTTTGAAAAAATAAATCTCTCTGTGTTTTGTACAATTGTTCTAGGCTGAAAAAATTGGCATTTGGCGTGTGAACACAAAGGTAATGGCTACATTTGATAATGCAAATTATCTGTGTTTTTTTTTAAATTTTCTCTCTGTTTTACTTTGACGAATTCAATGACCTGAAACTTTCATGTGCTAATATGTTTGGGATCAGCACTGGACTCGCGTAATTCTGCTTGAGATACTGTTTTACTCATGCGATAATGTGTGATTTACTGTATATTTTCTCCATGTTAAAACCTTATGAAACTATGTGCATATTTTCTGGGTGAGCTGGGAGCAAAAAGTTAAAAAAAAATACATTTAATAGAACTCTACAGGTTTCTTTATGAGATTGTATCCTAAAATTATTTCTCCAAAAGTTTATCAGTTGATTCAACATTGTCATTCCCAGAGAGGGGGTTGTTCATCAAAGTCTCCTAAAGGTCCAAATTTGCAATAATTTGACACAACCCTAATTCCACGTATTTATCAAACTCTGTGGTTCATTTGAGACCAAGGGGGGGTTATTCACTAAGGTGTGAATTTGACTGTCGAATTCACAAACAGCGGATTCCCATAGCAAATCCGTGATAATTTCCCCATTGTAAAGTCACGACAATTTTATAATGTTAAGATTGTGACAATTTTCCCATAATAAAGTCGTGACTTCTAGAATATTTTCATTATAAAGATGTGACTATGACAGTAGCAGCCTATTGTGACTGTCTTTATCTGGCGAATTCTCACCTATTCACAGCATTTCGGACTTTAGTGAATAACCCCCAAATTTGGCACCTTATGACACTTGTGAATTTAAGCATCTCTTCACATGTGTGATGCAGCTACTGTATACGTCAAGCACCAGAGTGTGCTGAACTGACAAATTGCCAAGACATACTACTCCAAATTCACTGGTTTGACTTCTCTATATCAAAGTGGCAAAGTAGAGGCTTGATGGCAGGGCTCCTGTTTGTTGTAGACAAAGAGAATATAGCAATAAAATAGCAACATGAGTTAGGAATGGTGTCACATAGAAAGAGATATCAATAACACTTGTTGAAATATAGCCAACTATAGTACAGAGACAATGAGACGAAATGGTGACCATGTCCTTCCTTATAATCAGTCTGTTATGTTAATAGTATTTTGACATTGATGTAAGAGAAAAAGCGTGACATTACCTGCCTTAAATGTTAATGGGAATGTTTAGAGCGCCATAGAAAATAGTGGGACTGGGGGAGGTCTGATTAACAGAATGGCTGCGATCAGTAAAGATAAACGCACACTGATAAAATGCCAGGCCAATCCAAATGTGAATATTAATTTTTTTTCTATGTTATTTGTCATTTATTTTCTCCAAAAACCACAACTAGATCTAAAGAAAAAGACTGCCTCTGGGAACATCTAAGCATTGTTGTGTACCCGGGCAGTTACAAAGCACATTTCATTAAAACGTGTACTGTTTCAAGGGAAAATAAATTTAAGGACAAAGCATAATTGACAGTCTGCCAAGGATGGGTTGCTTTCTTTAGGAGACACAATTCTTGACTTTATGAAGGTACGACTTGTTGATTGTGTATAGAATATTGCTCACACGCGCTGTAAATGATTCATGCCTTTTAGTTGGCACCAGAATTTTTGATTGTTTTTCCTTAATGAAGAAAATCCAATCAAGCAGTCTTTTAGCATAAATGTAAAATAAGCATCAGCAAATAAATGTCTGATTGCAACATTAATCCATATAGAAATGCTTGTGATGGAGACGTGCCATACACAGGTAAGAATTATAAATGGAAATGTTTTTATTCAGAACACAGACAAATTGATTTACTAAAAATCTGGGCGCAAACAATTATTCCCTGCCGTGTATGTATTTACATTTTTATTTATATTGCGCCGCTAGATTGCTCAGTTCTGAAAAATGTAATAATTCAGTTATAATACAGACACAGAGTTGCTTAATACAATCATTTAGATTGTAAGCTCTACAGGGCAGGGACCTACATCCTCTAGTTTCAGTCACGGTTTGGTTCTTAGAGTGATGAATCCTAATGATTTTATGCCTGTAATTTACTTATTTTAAGCGCTTTTCTCATGTCTGTACTATACAGTATTTGTATGTAGCCATTTATAAGAGTTAAATAATTTCCCCTAAACTGAATTTGGTGGAAAAATTGTTAGGATTCATTTTGACTGTCACCAACGTTATAAATTCCTATTGAAGATGCACAGTTGGTGGGGTCCTGGAGTGTCTGACTAGATCCACCCACTACATAGCACTAGGTTAGCAGGGAAGGTCCTTAAACAGTAACATCACAATTAAAGCAGGCTAACACACTGCCTGTAATATAATTAAATCAATAGCTGAATTGCTGCACCAAAATACATATCATAAGTCTCAAAGGTCTTGGATTTTTTTTCCTCTTTTAACCCAATCTTTTAATCCTGTATTTCTCCATTATTATTATTTTTTTTTTAACTTCATTTAGGCATCTTCTACGGGATCTATTTAACTTTTATCCTCCAGCGATTCTATTTTACCTGATTTATAAATTCTAGATAAGATCTATTAATCCTTGTGATAAAAATTCACCAGAATGTATTTAACTTGAATATAGAATCTTTCATATCTTCTCTTTCCCATGATCCTACAAACTGTCTAGATTATTCTGTTTCCAAGCTCTCTCCTTAGGTCTTTTAATTCTTCACCAGGAATATGTCTCCAGCCTAGGAACCTAGCTGTTTTATATAATTGACAGTGACCTTATCTACACAGGCCATGGACCATACCTGACCCAACCAAACTCACAAAAAGGAAAAATATTAAATAGGATGGATTGGATGTTAATTCTCTGTGGTCCTTCATTATCCCTCTTCTACATGCAAAGTTTGCCACTGAAATTTACAGCTGATAAAAAAGCCATGATAAATGCAACAGTCTGCAAGAATATGTTCCGTTCTTGCTAAAAGCTTCTATTCCATTCCTACACATGTTTGCTTAACCACATTATGAGAGAATTGGGGA
>WMED01007189.1:339-17830 GCA_019650415.1 Pipa parva
TCCCCTCCCACACTGTGCTACAACCCCCTAAAACTCTATTCTGCCTCAACCCCTCCACCTTGCCCAACCCCGTGCTGCCCCCCTCCTTCCTACTATATACCCTCTGAAGGAGGAGGGGCTATCTTGGTGCTCGCCCTCTCCTTTTCTTTGTTCCTACCTACCTCTTCTCTGGCCTGGCTCTGTCTGCTCTAGCACTTAGCACTACAGCGTTCCTCTCCCCAGCACTGCATTAAACTTCCTCCCAATCACAGGAAGTTAAAAACGTTGCTGGGGGAGGGAGAGAGGAATGCTTCAGCATAAGCACTAGAGCAGATTGAGCCAGGCCAGGGAGGAGGTAGGTAGGGACAGGAAAAAGGAGGGGGTGAGCACCAAGATAGCACCCCCTTCTTGCAGCACCCTAGGTGGCTGCCAACCCCTTGGACTGGCCCTGATTTTGACAGCAAAAGGAAGGGGTCTAGCTGTCTAGGACTCAATTTTACACTAATGCTTATGGGCCTATAATTATCCCTTTGAAATAAGATACACAGCTAAAGGCTGGTTTTCAGAATTAAAGAAATACTAAACCCACAACATGATTAAGGTTCATGACATACAGTATCTATTTGAACACTGACGTTAACATTGAACTTTGTGAGTTTTTCTGACCAGACCCTTTAAATGAACAGCTTAGTCATCAACAGATACTTCTCAGTCTAATTGTTATTGTTAAAGTGATTTCTACTGTATTTATTATTTACTAATATAATGCCTTTTAATTTGCAGCCAGTTTCTTACAGAAGCTCCTTCCTTGCCTCTCCTACCCTTTATTCAGAAGCTCAGGTTGGAATGTTAAACCAGGGATTTGACTAAAGACAAGAAATCTAAGTAGCCAATCAGAATCACAGAGCTGCTCACCTGCATCTATCTGATTGGTTTTAAAATTCTCAAGTTGCAAAGTTGATATTCCAGATAAAGGGGGAGTAGGTGAAAGAAGAGTGGCTTCTGTAAGAAGGTGTCTATAAATTCAAACCCATTGAAAATAAGTAAATAATATATATTACAAAAACATTTATTTAACACTGGTAAATAGATGGTCGTTAACTACATTTTTCTCATTGTTCTAAAGGCATACACTTTTACTATGAAGATAGTATTAATGATAATATCTGAGGTAATATCAGTTCATGTGTAAAATGTCACACACCCACATAACTATATACTTTATTATCATTTATACCAGCAAAAGTCAGGGATTTTCAAGAAAGGGATTTCTACTCGCAAACCAGTGTAAACTAGGAACAGCCTGAATAAACAGTAAATGTGGTTCTTTGTATTTATATACAATTACATGAATCACTCCTACCTATCTCACGCAAGTCTGTTATGCAGTGGAAATAGGAATATAAAATGATAAAGTGAAGTATGCCGTCAGCCTTACAAGCCAATACCTGCAGAAAATAATTAACACTTCTGCCATTCTGCTTTTGAAGGAAGTCTCTAAAAAGTCTTTCCCATTTAGAATTTGCTAAGGTGTGGTCTGTTTACCCATAGAGGCAGTAGAAAAAACAGTGAGGTTTCCATGGAAATAGAAATCTATACTGGGATCCAGATAGTTATGAAATATGTGATGCAATAATTCTCCTAGAGGGGCAAGTGGTTTGGAGTAGTCAGTGGTAGGAGATAGGAAACACACCCTTGGCATTTAGATTGTAAATATCAGGGCCTGTTTTATCCATGCTTCCTTAAGTCAAATAATTTCTGTTACATGTTAACTACATTCTGGTACCCCTTCCCCTCACTGAGTAAGCCCCACCACTTTGCATGATAAAGTGGTCCCTGTCCCGATATAATATTGACCAATGGGAACAAGGAAATGACACTAGTATTTTAGCTTGCTGCTAATGATGAAATACATTTTAACAAGCAAGATGGCTGTCTTAATATGGGGACAAATGATTGGATATACGCCTGTAGCAGGGTCTGTTTTACTTATGAGTACTAAAAGACGGTCCTCTGCAATGTGACTGAAAGATTTCCCAGTCTCAGAAAATATCTGATTGTTTCTCTGACTTGAGATTCCATTTGTCCTGCTGCAAAGGAGAGAAGTGTCTGATTTGACAATACATTGAACAAAGGGCAAATTCTAAGTACATAATCTAGTTATTAAAAATGCATTTATTTAATGGTGAAATAACTGGTTACATATTGTTTTTATATTTGTTGTGCTGCTGTTTAACAAATAACCAAAGGGTAGAAGGGGGGAGTATCTTAAGTGTGGTGCCCTGCCTATATTTTTCCTTGCTGTATTTGTAAGGTGCTAAAGCAGTAATACTTTTTTTATTTTTTTATTTCACAAATTCTTCTGTGTTTAAAAGGAACCAGAATTCCCTGGATTCTTTCTTGGGCCAATGCCCCTAAGCACAGTCATCACAATTAGGTCGAAATTGATTAAACTCAGAAAAACTGCTCTCGGTCTTTCAGAGTTTATCGAGTAAGATTTTGCAGTGTTCCTGCGAGAATTTTGTCATTTTTTTTTTTAGATCAAGTTTTTTCGTTCTCGATTTTTATCGATGGAAAGGTAACCAAATTACTAAGGGGTACCTTTCCATTGAAAATTTTGAAAAATCGAGATCGAAAAACTCAATCTCGAAAAATCAAAAAATTCTCGTGAGATCTCACTTGATAAACTCAGAAACACCGAAAGTTTAATATATTTTGCAGAGAGGGTAAAGTTTGGGATTTATTTTATTTTTTATTTGTTTTCGTGCAAACACCTCCCACAGTGCTCAGTGCAGCTGTGGATGCATTGTCCATAACCCTTTGTGTAAGGAAATACAAATCGCAATAAAAATGTTGGCGAATGACACAGCTGATGCATTTGATGTAGACAATGATCCATCAGAACTTTTATTTTCACCAAATGCAAGACAGTCAGAGCCAGAGTGAAGGATGTGAAAGGTCTATAAACTATTTTTTTTAAACATTAAACATTTTAATATTTACCCTTACTCTATTTCATTTATTTTTTAAATTTTTTACTCCTTGCTATTGCCAACAGAATTAACAATCTGCTTCCTGGTTCAGCAGCCCCAGCATGATCAGTTGAATTCCTTCTATATCTGTTGTATTTAACTCTTCTACATAAAGGACATTCAGAGGAATTCATCAACGGTGCAATCTGTCCAGAGGTCTAGTAATCCATAACAACCAATCAGCTGTTAGTAATCGCTAGCACAGGAGAACTAGGATTATGAAAGCAAACTTCTTATTGGTTACTACAGGTTACTATACCTCTGTAAATGATTGTACCTGTTGATAAATTCCTGTAATTGTTCATTAAGAGGCAGAAAGCAAGGCATAGGCTTTGGAAACCAAAACACTTGCTTTTCCTTTAAAGATCATGTTGCAACATGGTAGCATTCTTAAATCTTGACTCTCTGGGTGGAGGTTTGCCAAGCAGTAGGTAATAGCAGAATATTAATAACTCGGAAGGTGACGGCAGGGAACGAAATAAAGCAAAACTATTAAAGATTTTAAATTTGTGTAGAACAGCTGTAGTTGATTTCTTTGAGTTAGTTTAACTGTTATCTTCTACATAGCCTCTCCTTGTTACAGGATCTTGGGCTGAATATATAACTGTGTGAATGAAAGCTTGTCCATACAGCAGACAGCTAGACTAGAAGAATTAAATCCCTCACCATTGTGCCACTGGAGTACCTACAGGGGGTTACAGCAGTCGTGGTGGAGACCAGGCCCCATGCTTCAGGCAGCCCAGCTATCACCACTGCAACCCCCTATGGTGTACCGGGGGGAGAGGGGCCCTGGTGCTGATTGTGCACTGGGGCTCAACTCCCTGAAGTTCTGCCCCAGCATTGTGCTATGCCTCATAGTACTATTATAACTTACTGTTGCCAAGTGCAATAGATGAAAAATGTACAAACCCCCCTCCATAATTCATGGTCTTCAACCATGGTGACATTATCATGTTGTGTGTCACGTGGTGACGCGAGACGTCATCACGACGTGTGTCATGTGATGATGTTTTGGCGAGACGTCACCTCGCTGGCACCCCTATATAACGGGACCTGCGCACACTACTAGAGATAGGTAGTGGAGCAGCATGTTCGGCGACCCCTGTGAGAGCACGACCCATAGGTTGAGAGCCTCTGTTCTATAGGATATTCAGGGGAATGCAGCCACAGGGGCAATTGTTTACATTGGTCTAGAAACCCATAGCATCCAATGAACAGTTAGAATTTACTGGTTAAGGAAGTGAGGATAAGTAAAGCCAACCTAGCCTATAGGGCCTACAACTGTATATTATGTAGTGAAAGGAGCCTCATTTCACCCTAACCTTATAAACACATACATGCATACAGCTGCATTTCTTCACATTACTGTATGAATAAAAGTATGGCAGACAATAATAGGAAGAGAAGTAGTGATTGAAAAACATAGGGGTAATATCTGGAATTCTAGAATGTGTATGCTACATTCAGAGTTTATTACATGAGAGCAGTGTGAATATCTGTAGCACATACACCTTTTTTATGAATATTTTCAGAATCTGGAGGAATGTTGTAATTCTGAAGAGTAGTGCTTGTAATATTCCATTCATTTGGGACTGGGGGAAGACAGAGTTCCTTTGCTCAGAGTGATGTTAATAAATCTGTGACAAAAATGTTAGCCTTTGACATCATTCAGCAAGAAAGAATGCTATTTTACTTCTTTAAGCATTGTTTCTGCTAAAACATATAAAAACAACATATGCAAACCATGTTAGGGCATCCGGCTAAAGTACACTTTTATCCACAATTCTATTGATGGAACTAAACATTATACTGTATATCAGGGCTTGACCTCCAGCCTTGACAAAAACTCCATATATTTAAATAGCACAACAAGCATGCAGGTATTACCAATAATTGGCTCACTACAGGTCTAATGTACAGTATATATACTTTCTCTCTCATTTACTAAAATTATCATGTTAATACCAGGGCAGCTTATAGAAGCCATTTAATTATCTCTTTCTTCACAACCCTGCCCCCCCATCTGACACAGTTGACTATATTCACCCTCTACCATGTTTTCCTGAAAATAAGGCAATTGATTGGGCGAAATTTATTAAAATCGGTAAATTACCGATAGTGATACCATCACTATCGGTAATTTATCAATATTGATATCGCAATATCGGAATTTACAGATATCGATATAATGATGCTGATATTTCGGCCGTTCTGCCATTGAAATCAATGGTTCAGCCAAAATTCGATATCACAATATCAGTAGTATCGATATCGCCATATCGGTAAAAATCCGACTAATATCACCATATCGATACTATCGCGTTTAATAAATTTCGCCCATTAATGTGTTATATTAATTTTTGCTCCTAAAGACGCACTAGGTCTTATTTTCGGGGGATGACTTATTTTTGGGACACGGTACTGGTATAGTATATTTCTCATACTTTACTGAAAGCTAGGCCTTATTTTCAGGGGACACGGTACTGGTACGGTATATTTCTCATACTTTACTGAAAGCTAGTCCTTATTTTCAGGGGAGGCCTTATATTTCTGAAATTGGAAAAAATTGCACTAGGTCTTATTTTCAGGGGAAATAGGGTACTTAGGTTCCAAAATATAAATAGTTGTGATTGGCTAGTTAAGGGTTAATGACAACTATCCACATAATCACTGTTAACGAAAGGGATTAAGAGCAGCCATGTATAGAATGAATAAGGAGTTAATGGATTCTAACCACATAACTAAAACACCCCATTTCCCGTATAGTGGAAAGAAATACTTTGGCTCCAGTTGAAATGCAGTCCTGACCTGCATATCTCCCATGGACTCTTTATCAAACACTTATATTTACAAGGTCAGCTCCTTCCTTGTTGTCATTAGTGTATAAAAGAGCTACTATTGTCACACCCAGTGAAATGTTCTGTTACACAGGAAAACTCCCTCTGACCTGAAAAGATTGGCTTTCGCTTGCTGCACTATGCTACAATGGCAACCTACGTGCTGACAATGGCAGTATTTTTCACTATGTATCGGCCAACTTTTTGACAATGCCAAAGGGAGAATTCCTTACCCCTTTGGGGTAAGATATACTTTACACTAAACAAAGCCATTACTAGTTACATACCAACTATTCTCAGAAGATTTGTGTATGATAAACCAGTGCACAATATATTGGGCAGTGACTGGATATATTACCCCCTGCTGTGCGTTTATAAAGGTTATGGAACGCCCTTAACATCTAACATCCTATTCAATTTGTGTAAGGGGTTGTTTATAATCCAGTATAATTTACAGATTGACAAGTGTTTTTGTGCAGCATCATTCTCCAGTCTCCCCTCCCTTCAAAATCCCCTGCAGCTCTGAAACAAGCCGCCCGCAAAACCTAGTTGTGCTTATACACCACTGGCACGTGTTCAGCTACAAATCCCATGATGCACTGAGAAGGACTCACATGTGGAAATGATGCAGAGGCAGTTAGAAGAAGTGACAGTAAGTCATAATAAAGGATCAGAGTATTATAAAATAAGCTTGTAATGTATTTTACACAAACAAGCGAATATAATGCTAAAGTATAAAGTAAAGTAATAATAATGAATTAATAATAAGAAATGCATTGTAAAGAAGGTCACTTTCTGAAGTCAGAAGCTGAATTCTATTTTGCAGTTCTGTCTATGGGGCATGTGACTTTTGAAGATTATATCGAGGATGATGTACATACAAATTCCAGAGCTATTGTGTATTATAAGAATATAATTTACAGGAAATTATCTTTCCCTAGGAGACATTAATCTTTATTTTTCTCATGCCCAGACTCATTTAGTTTACTGAATACAACTGCCACTTCTTGCATTTCCCACAGCAGCCACACCTCCTTTCCCGACTCCATGTTAGCTATGTGACACAACCACCTTAAAGGGGAACTATTATATTATTATACACTAATTATAAGACAGGGTTCACTTGTTACTGAAAAAAAGTAAACACTTTTTTTGTGTTTTCCTCTTCTCTAGTAACAAGTCTTATCTCGAATGGGAATTTGCATCCCTACCCTTAATATTTCAGCGGTGTTTGTATTGACACAGTGTCTATATATATATATATATATATATATATATATATAAACAAAAGCAAAAGAGTTGCCATGCACTCCTGGGTCCAGTGCGTGCCAACTCTTTTGCTTTTGTTTGTTTGGTTGTTTTGGGACAGCACCCGGGCATATAATTGTTTAAGGAGGTGTGCTTGGATATTTTGCTATATATATATATATATATATATATATATATATATATATATATATATATATATATATATATATATATATATATACTGTATATATAGTGTAAGACAGGTTTTTGATTTTGCTTTGTATAACATGAATAATTATGGGTACATGTTAATTACAGTAGAAATGATTCCTTCTTGTATCAGAATCCCAAAAAAAGGACAAAAAGACAATGGGGGTCATTCACTAAAGCAGCAGTACGCTTTGAAAAATCCGCTTCTTGGACAGATGCCGTGGCATGCTGAATAGCCAAATTGCCTGTGCACGCACACGCAAATTGATGCGAAGAGCTTCGTAAATCCTTGAGTGGAGTAAGCATCAGAATTGGTCGTGAAATTGCCACATCGCAGAGTTTGTTGAATAAACAGAGTTTGAGAAGTAGCGAAAGGACACGAATTTATGCATTTACGCGGTAGTTCGCCCTTTAATGAATAACCCCCAATATCTCTTTTTAGATACTTAAATAAATATATTGTTCACTACACCCACAATAGAATTAGTACTGCTTTCTCATAATCTTGGCACTGGGGAGTGCTGGTTAATTGGTGAGATTTTCATTATAGCTGGCAAAAGAAATTAAAATCGATACACCGACGCTCTAATTACAAATATAACTAAGGAAAGTTTTTATGGCATCTTTACTCTCATGATAAATCTGGTCAATAACTTCCACTTGTTCACAGAAGATCAAAGAAGGAATTTATTAACTCATCAAATAGTAGGAGCCAATTCAGTAAAGATTATTAGAGACATCCAGACAGTGAAAATAAAGATGCCAGAAACTGACAAAAGATTCAGTGTGCAATGATTGGCAATAAAGAGGGTCAGAATCACCTTACAGGTTTGACTGTACCATAACAAAGTACAAAGCCATTATTCTCAGCACTTCTATAAGAGTGGAAGTTGTGAGTATGTAGGTAGGGCCCTGCGGACAAGGCATGCCAAGATAAAGTGCAGGGGCTATTTAAGCCTTTGACTAGTTCCCAGTAACTTCTAACAGCTAAGTAGCATTGTTCGTAAATGTTTACCTTTAGTGTTTAAACTATCAATGTTGTGATGTTCAAAAAACACCCAACATGCAGTGCTGGATTTCATTATAGGCACAAGAGACTATACTTATAGTCAGCTCAGATTGAAGGACTCCTCTCTCGTATTCAGGGTATTAGGCAGGAGTGATCATGTTAAAAAGTTTTAAAAAGTATATTTAATAGTCAAATTACATTTGTGATTACACTTATCATGAAATTACTCAAATAAAGCATTTCAGATCTCTGCATGATTTAATCTGTGAATATGTACACAAAGGGGAGTGGCTAATTAGTGGGTGTGGCCTAAGGCATCAAGCATTTTGTGCCTACAAGCTCTTAAAATGTAAATTCAGCACTGCTTCTATGTATTTATTCAGTAGGTACAGTGTACACAATCTGCAATCATTTCTATAAAGAAATTCAAAATTCTTAATGTTTTCTTCCCCCCCCCCGATTCTGTTGCTGTTTTTCATTTTAAATTATGTAGATACGTATAACGATTAGCTGAAAGTTGTGGCTGTAAGAACAGATTAGTCTGTGGCAATTGCAACCTCATGTGACAATCAACATTTGGAGATATTTTATTATCTACATATCTCCACTGTGAATCAGAAAGCAAATATGAAAACAACATTTTTAGTTTGTGCTAAAACACATTACATCTACCAATAGTTAGGTAGCATTTCTGAGCCTTTGTGGATTGAGCTACACCTTCCTTGTCCCATGTGTAATAAAAAAAATTCATCCCCTGACAAAAGACTGTAGTGGTTATATTCCTCTAACAGTGCTACTGGAAGAGATACTGGAAAATAGTATTTAAACAGTGGCCATAATGTTTTTCCAAAATGTGCAAAGTATGCCATCTGCAAGAATTACTGTCCTCATACTGTAATGAACTCCCCACTATGAACTGACGCTTTATGCTACTGCACTTGTTACCCTCCTATCTGTTTATGTAAGTCTTCCTCCTATTTAGATTGTAAGCTCTATGGGGCAGGGACCACCATCCTCTTGTTTTAATCATGGCCCGGCACTTAGAGTGATGTATTTTCTTGATTATATGTAATTACTTCACTTGTTCTATGTTAAGCATTTACCCTTGTCTGCATTATAAATCTATTGTTGGATTATGCAGTGCTGAGTAACCTTGTGGCCCTATATAAATAAAAATATACACACACTACCCTTCCTTACCTGGGAGTCAGACACCTCTGAAGGTTTCTCTGTCAGGCTGCCACTCTCTGTGGGTATGAGGTCATTGTACTTTGTGACATCTTCATCTGAATAATGCAGGCTTCCGGGACTAGGACGTGGGGGAGACCTGACAGAACACACAGAGACACAAATATTTGAGACCTTAATTTTGTGAAGGTAAAACTGTAGATTGAGATTAAAGATGAAGAATATTGTCATTACAAGTCTATCAAGTTGCAGAGGATATATAAAAAAAATGTTTCTCCCAGGGATCCATTTCTTATTGTTTTTTGCTATATTTAATATTTTGTTGTCATGTTTCTTCCACCTGATTTTGTTTTACTCTTATGGAACCAAATCAATCTTGCTGACGATCAGAGTAGAAAAGTGAGTCACAAACTGGAATGCAGTTGTACTTTGTGGAGAAACTGTCGGATCGACATTATTCACTATTATGGCAGTAGTTTTAAAGACAGTCTTCCTGTCCCTAACACTCATTGAAAGTAGCACAGTGACTATAAGCTGTGTGAAGCCTGATCCATTATCTTACCAACAAGAGGTAAGTGGCTCAGTGGATAGCACTGCTGCATTACAGTGCTGAGTCTTGGGTTCAATTCCACCCTGAACTTCATCTGCATGGAGTTTGTATGTTCTCCCCACACTTGCGTGGGTTTCCTCTGGGCACTCTGGTTTCCTCCCACTAACTAAATAGGGAAACTAGATTGTAAGTGCCATGAGGCAGGGACTTAATTGAATGATGAATCTCTGTAAAGTGCTGCATAATATAGTAGCGCTATATAAAAATGACTAAATAAAATAAAGTGAGGGATTCACACAATGCTAAGAAAGATAGCAGTTTGACCAATTCCAGTAATGTAACTACTTGTGTTTTAATAAACCAGTATCATGACATGTTTTGGGCTACTCACCCTTTATCAATTCTGATCACTACCTGTATCTTTCTTAACACTGTGTGAATTTGTGCAAAGGTGGATACATTGTGTAGCAGTGACATGAAGAAACACTGTTTGACTCCAGTGGAACATGATCCTACTTAATTAATTGGTAAGGGATGCTGGGGACAGTTAGTTCTTAGTTGTATCCAGCCCTGTTGTGGGCAACATACCACTTTGTGCTAGGCTTCATATGGTGCTTTATCAAATCACAGTAATTAGCCACCTTACATTAACCTACAACAGTGAATTCTGATCTGAGAAACCATGACGTGACTTAAATACAAATGAAACATATAATGGATTTTGGGATGAGTAGTCCTCCATAAAGTTAACAAGCTTCTCATTTAAAAAAATTTCTTTGATGCTCTGGAAAATTTCATTAGCCTTTCTTTTTCAAAGGATCTCAAAGCAATTTTTGACCTAAGAGGTTTTACTAATTTTTCGTCATGTAAATTCAAAGCATTCTTTTTGAGAATGTTGCAACTCATTCATAAAGAACCCTGTACTTCAGCTTCAGTTTCCCTTAAAGTTGAATCTTTTTTTCCCATGTGAGGCTGAAACCCGCTAGAGGGGACCAGGGCATTTTTTCCCCTCCTTCTCTCAGCTTGACATAAGAGCTGCTTTTTCCTGATGTTAATAACAGTGCTGTCTTTGTGATCTCGCCAACAGGAGTACAGAGCTGAAGCTTGCTTAGACGAGAGGCGAATATCAAGAAGGAGGAGAGACCATATAAGAAATGGGACCCTCTGTGCCAGCCACTTAGCTGTAGAGTGGGAGCTCTCAGTCCATAAAATTAAACAAAGACAGTCTGTACTACAGGAATTACATTTATGGATCATAACTCTGTAAGCTATGTAGATTTACATAAATAATTTCACTGTACCTAAGAGCAGCACTGTCCACTGTCAATGGAGTTTTTATACTTAACATAAAGCCCAAAGCCCAATTCATACAATTCAGGAGCATTTTGGGTGGTGGGGTGCAGTCTAGACTTTGTAGATAGACCCATTCATTTATCAGTATTCCCCTGATTCAAGGGGATATCCAGGACCACTGGTATAAGTATTTGATACCATTTAGAGGATTTTGCTAGACCCCAAGCAAAATATTTTGGCCAGATGCACTCTCCGGTGACTACTGTACTGCTGCACTCTGCTTATAAATGAACAATGGACCTCTGTGGGACTGATCAATCACACTGTGCCAAACATTCAAATCGATCTTGCCCACTTTCACTTAAGGTAAAGTGGAAAAGAGCATCAGGTAGAATGGAGTTGTGCATGATAATGCTGGCGTGTCTTCTAAATGAAGGATGGATAAAGATGGCACCCCCTGGGTCTCCAGGAATAGACACCAGAACAGTGACATGATCCAAGTACTACAGATATAAAATGTATTGTACTAATCATAAAATAAGATGGAAACAACTGGGATATCCCCCACCCTGCACAGCACATTTATTACACCTTACCACCTCTGGTTCAGTCTCACCTTGTATAGATTCCATTCTTCCTGCAGAAAGAATTCTTCACTGACAGACGACGATTGTTCAGTTCTAGAGCAGGGAATCGGCTCTCATCCAGACTGACCATTTCCCCATGACCTAGAGTACTCGTCTTAGGGTTACAAGCTGTAGCAGAAAAGGTTACTTTAGGTTAGGTGTCAGTGTAAATTAGCATGGTAGTGTCTGAGAACATGACTGGTTTGGTCTCTCACCTGAGTCAGATTTCTTGGCATACTTTTTACTCTGTCCCCGTATAATAAGCGCAAACACCAAGAGAAGAATAAAGATAAGTCCAATGAGAGCAATGACAACCAGGAACCACCACTCTTCATAGAATGGATTTGCCTTCTGTGCTGCAATACGGTATAGGAAACCTCAGTTAGAATAGGAAATAAATACAGCCACTTGCCAGATTAGTAGAGGTCACACCAGTCCTTCCATTTTAGAACTAGTCCTTACCTACACTCTATACTCTCTACTATTTCCAGATAGGGAGGCACTTCTCTGTTATCATGTCCTTGGCATTTCTGATCTTATAACAATGATGGGGTCATGCATAAAAAATTGGGTAACATCCCTTGGTGGGTTATGTTTGCCATCAGCCATTTAGGCAGTAGTAATAGGTAACAAAAAGCTGTTGAATACAATTTTACATTGCAGATTGTGCACGCTCTAACCAGAATTAGCAATTAAACATTTAATTACAAAGCCACATTTGTTTCTGCATATAAACCAGTTACCAAGTACTAATAGAAACAAAACATGTGACCCCGATTGTTCCATGTTCCATATCGGTATCAAACTTATTGCATTTTATTGCAACTGTACCAGTTTGTGACTTTTAGGTTTAGATTGATGTTACATTGATGACATTTTATTGCTCTATTTCAGTCTGTGATTTTTTTAGTCTACTTTGATGTCAAAATGTTAAACTGATAACATTTTGTTGTATGATACCAGTTTCTGTATAAATTTGTTACTCTTTAGTTTTTTGTTCCATACCATGCCTGAAGAAAAGACCTAAGTAGTATGGAAAGCTTGTATTCACCATCTATTCAGTTAGCCAATAAAAGGTATCAGCTGTACTTGACTTGACCCCAAACAAAAGACACATAAATCTGCCATAATAATCAAATAAACTATTCACTGAGACTAAAAATGGGAGAAAGACAGCCGTCAGCAGCAACCCTCATCCCACATGCCTTCTCTCTCTGACTTGTTCAAAGTTCACTACTTTCATATTATTTTAAAATGCATCTTAGCTGAATTATTCTTCACTGTCACTAATAACAAGGTTTCTATCTACTTATGACCACTAGGGCTACTGTTGCTGTGATGTAGTATGCTAATGCCAAAACATCTACTGATGCAAATATTTAAGAAAAAAAAATCAATCTTCTCAGCAGCAATTATGATGGGGTAAAGAAAAAACAGCCATTTAGTGACATACCGTAATTCACTGTAACTAATTTGATGACTGTTTCCTGTAAGAGGCAGTCTAGATGAATAGAACATGTAATGGTTTACAATCACAACAAAACACCAGCACCTTACTGCTCAGACTAGGGGCATCTAGCAGTATTTTAGTCCCAAAACATTGGCACTGCTTTACTTACTTTAACACAGGAGTTAATGCTATTAGTGGAACAGGGCCACACAAGATGTCACACACTCTTTAAACAGACTTAGTAAAATAATGGTTTTTATTTGATGACTGGCTCTGCTGCTGGCTGACTGGAACGAAGCCTGTTGCCATGTCCCTTTTTGTCTATCCTCAGTAGTTAGTTGCCCTGGGCTACCCCTGCAGCCTGGATGTAGTAGAGCTAGAGCGAAGTGCACAGCAGAATTACATTAGCTTCTACCTGCTGCTGCTAAACAGCCAATGAAAGCACAGTTGTTTTGGTCATAAGGCATGTATGTTAGTGTTAAGGTATCTGTCTGTGAATGTATTGCTGGTATAATATGCAGGTAGGCTTGTGCGGCTGCTTTCTGGGTTGGTAGGGAGGAAGGGAGACAGGCTACTGGAATGATATTAGAACAGGAGCTCTGTAGGGTGACACTACTGCTAGCTGCTTAACTGGTAGATGCTGTGCTGGTAGCACATTCATTTAAAAGGTAGCTTCTTTTTTTTTTAAATTCATTTATTGGTCCTTTAAATCATGTGGCTAAAACAAGTTGCGGGAAAATGTATCAAAATTATTTAATGTAACGATCCAATGCAAATTTCTGTCATTTTTACAATACTGATGCTATTTCCTGATACGTTTCCCCATGTTTTTTAACAGCTAGCTTAAGGTATGGTTTCTGTAAGTATTCTCTTTCTCTCAAATACCTGAAACAGCTGGGGAGGGTGCACTGGGGGTTCCATATCCATAATCATTCACTGCAATCACTCGGAAGTCATAGCTCACACCTTGTTTTAAGATATCAATGCTGAAAGTGTATGATGTTGCTTCTTTTGGAATGTCCTTGATAAGAATATCCCATAGTCCTTCATCTTGGGAATAAAAACAGAAAATATTCATTGATTCAGATTTATAACACTAAGCAGTACCATGTTTGGAATTATGGATGAAGTTTACTCGTTTCAGAGCATTGTCAGGCAAATAGTATTAGTGGCATATTGTAGTGAATTCATCTTCACATGGATTTACTTAAAGGTGACAATGCTGCCATAGCTATATTCCTCTAGATCAGCGGTTCTCAACCTTTTCGGCCGGCGACCCCGGCCCTGACGTCACCACGCCGCGACGTGATGACGTTTCGGCCGAACGTCATCACGTACGCGCGTCACGTGGTGACGTTCGGCCGAAACGTCATCACGTCGCGCGTCACGTGGTGACGTTTGCGGCTGACGTCACCCGCAGGAACCCTTATAAGAAGGGTTCCTGCGGCACTTCCGGGAGTCGGAGGCGGTTCTCGACCCCCGTGGGACGGCCTCGCGACCCCGGCGGGGGTCGCGACCCACAGGTTGAGAACCGCTGCTCTAGATTAACAACTGGAAACTCATCATTAAACTGGCAAAATTTTGAGAGTATAGTCTTCTCAGTAAAATAAAAAGTCTATAGAAATATGTAGTAATACATGCATTGGGGAAAAAAATGTGTATCTTTAGGCCTTTTAATTCTTTGTGAAATAAGCTGTCAAATAAGTATGAGGAAGTTTAGCCTGACTTGGTACATTCTGCGTAAGGAGGAAGGTGTTACTGCGGCTTTGTCAAATCAGTTGATCCAGTTTATGATTTGGGACAGCGCCAATTGGATGAGTGTCAGCTTCCCCTCAACCAAAAAAGCTCCCAACACAGGTCAATGTACTGGATTAATTCTTAACTGCAGGCGGTACCCAGCTCACCAGTTGCCCTAATTTACCCCACATAGTTTACTTTTTAACTGACAGGTCCAGTTTACAACAATGTCAATACATTTTCCCTTTTTCATTTAAATATGCCATAATATCAATTTACTAAATGGAACTCTGCCCAATGCATGAACTACCTTTTATGTCTTTGAGATCATACCTGATGGACGAGCCTCTATGATGTATCTAGTGATGGGACTCTTTCCAGGATCTCCACTGGACCAGTGAATGGTGATTGCTGAGCTATATCGAGATATAAATGGCTCCCCTGGTGGGCCAGGGGCCCCTAAGGACAAAATATCTTTAGTTAAAAAGACTTGAAACAATAATGACTAAAAAGCATCACAATGTAACTTACAACTTCAAAGAAAATATGGTAATTGTTGCCAGTTCTTTACAGACTCAAAAATTCCAGTGTAAGTTAGACTGACTCTATAAGATAACACTTATAGAGTTCAAAGAAACTTATGAGTGAAGTTACATAATTTCCTTCACAAGCAAAAACAATCTATTTATGTCTATCTTCCATTTATCATCACTTGCCATCACATCCATATGACTTGTGGGAGCAATAGAAGATGAAATCTTATTACTATCTACAGAGATATTTACAGATAAATACCATCAAACATAAAATAAGCAAGCTGATATTTATTTTAATTTCATTTTTTAAATATAAGGCCTTTTGTACAGGGGCTTTGCTATGGGAATCCGCTGTCGAATTCGCACCTTAGTGAATAACCCCCATACATTTCTCCATTGGTTGCTAGGGTCATTCATCCCAACACATATGGACTAGACTAAAAAAAAAAACCTAGAGGTAAATTAGTAAAGGGCAATGAACATATTAGAAGTAAACAAATAAAGTAGACAATCAAACCATTTTCTGATGGCAGGGGAATGTTAAAATTCCACATATATCATGCTTCGAATATTAAATAAATATTGAAAATGGTCGGAGATTATTATAGTCTGCTGCATGCCAAAATTACTTTAAACGGATTTAAAGGTTGTTTAGAGGATTGCAAAACAGTGAGATCAGCAAAACATATACTGCAGAGAGATATGGAAAGAAATGATGCCTTTCTCTGGGTTGGAGTAATAGAATAATAAATGTTTCCTTTGGCTCGCAATATAAAATATTGTACTGAAATTTTATTTTCAAAACTATTGAGTAGTCTGCCACTTAAAGAGCAAATACAAACATCAGAATTTTCTTGGTGCGCGATATTGTTATGAGAAAAGAGCAACGGGTTTCATTACAAACCTTCGCCAGGCCCAGTAGTGACATTAGCTTCCACATCTGGCCCATACATAAATGTTTTTGCACGGATGCGAAAGCGATAGGTCACTCCTTCTGCCAGATCTTTTACTTTCATCCATAGTGGGCTGTTCCCTTTCACATCAACTGTCACAATCTTACTGATACCTTGTAAAGGGAAAGGCAGAAGTTTTATATTGTTGCTAAGGCGAAAAAATAAACTGACAAAGCAAGAATTTATCTCATCGATAATTCACATTAGTATGGATTAGTTGCTGAACCTCAGTGCTTGAGCCTTTACTTATTTTGATAACATACAGTAACATTTATTCACAAACTGATCGCAAAAATACACATTTCAAGGCGTTTTAGTAATAATTCAGCTGCAGTGCTTGGGCTGACTAGTAAAAGATAAGGGACCTATCAGGAAATAAGAAATCAAGGGCCCACCAGGAAACAAGGGATCGGGGTCCCACTGGGAAACAAGGGATTGAGGTCCCACCGAGAAACAAGGGATCGAGGTCCCACCGGGAAACAAGGGATCGAGGTCCCACCGGGAAACAAGGGATCGAGGTCCCACTGGGAAACAAGGGATCGAGGTCGCACCGGGAAACAAGGGATCGGGGTCCCACCGGGAAACAAGGGATTGAGGTCCCACCAAGAAACAAGGGATTGAGGTCCCACCAAGAAACAAGGGATCGAGTTCCCACCGGGAAACAAGGGATCGAAGTCCCACTGGGAAACAAGGGATCGAAGTCCCACTGGGAAACAAGGGATCAGGGACAACCAGAGAACAAGGGATTGAGGTTCCACCGGTAAACAAGGGATCGAGGTCCCACCGGGAAACACGGGATCGGGGGGACCACCAGGAAACAAGGGTTCAAGGTCCCACCAGGAA